>JALPQI010024140.1:0-11569 GCA_025490895.1 Thaumatotibia leucotreta | reverse complement strand
GGACAGATGGCGGACTTACTGCTGGTTTATCTACCAGTCTCCTATAATCAGCTACTGCAATAAACCTTAACCGATCTTCGCTCGATCTTGTATTACTGGCGTATGTTACATTGATAGGCCTTCCGTAACCTCCTATCATCCAACCGTTACTTCGTTACTGATACAATTAACCAGTAAATCACGAACTAGATGAGACCAGGAACTCAAAACAATTGATCTTAAGACAGCTTATTTTGTACAAAGATAAGTTCTTTTGGATTGGATGATAGCAGGAGTGACTTGGAAAGAAAAAGGGCTTAAAGAGATTCGTTTTGTGAGCTGTTAAGATGTTTCAGTTGGGAAATAATAGGAGCAAATAAACCGTAATAAGGCACAGAGAGATTGCACAGTAATGACAGGTCTGCAGTGAGGGGTGGCAGGTTTGAAGCACAATGGGTCTAAAAATACGGTGAACTAGTTTCAGCCTGGGGCCTGATTGTGGAAAATTAAGATCTTGGCAGCTCCTAAGGTGTTTTTGAGATTTGCTTTGACATTTGAATGCGTCGTTAAAGGTGTTTTTGCAAACTAGTTTCAAGAAAGCAATTTTATTTAAAGTTCACCCCTCCTACCTTTATTTCATAATATATAGGTATTTTTCAAGCGGGTTCGACACTAATATAAGAAAAAAAATATCCCACAATTTCCTTATATTTTTCGATTTTTTCCGGCATACAAAATGTATGAAAAAATAGATCTGGATGGAAATCTCAGGGTACGTTTTTCTTCTTCTAGAATCATAATATCCTAAGATTGTGAGCAGGAATCAGACAAAAATGTCAAAATGGAAGAAACTTTTGGGGGACAAAATTAAGTACTCGTAAATAGTAATAGTAGCTTTATCGTATGAAGTATCTTTATTTCTACTTGATTGACATATTCTTATATTAACATCGAGTAGTACTCGAGTACAACTACAAAGCTTCATTAGTTAATAGTGGTTAAAAATAATGAGTTCAAATCATCTACAATTTTCTTTAATACATTAGAATGAAATCGTTAAAGGTGTACTTGGTAAGCTTTTTTTGTAAAAATAACACCTTAAATAGAATTATATTGTACTTTTTTGGACGCTTAGGTGGTAGCCCTAACTGAACATAGCTGCAATTCTGGCGCTTTGTTATTTTCTTCCGTCGACGCAATTTTGCGCTGATTTGTTCTAGAAAGCGTATTTTAATCATACCACAAATTTGTTGCAAACCACAACAATACCGTTACAATGAAAACATTATGACTCTTGTAAAGTCGCACAATCTTTTTGAAATCTCATCAAAAAATAAAGTCGTTATTCCAAACATGTATCTCAAATGTGCAATAATTTCAGCAGACAATAAAACTGTCAAAATGTCGGCCACGGCGACAAGACACGTGAAAGCTTCCAACTCTGCGAACATTCTTATGTGCAAACAATGGTGGAAGGTTTGTTGGATGTATGGAGACCAGGAAAAATACTACAGACAGCTTTACGGGAGGAGAAAGATGAATAACATCAACCGAAACTTCATTAACTTCGACTTGGCCGACGTCAAACGGCCAGGAGCACAAATCACTGAACTCACAGATGATTTTTTCGAAGACACTACACAAGAACCGGCTCCAGATGAAAATGAAAATGTAACTGACGACAATAAAGTAGAATATAACTTCGGAGTAGAATCCGAACCGATTTACGGATTTAAAACATGGCAAAAAGACCAAAGACGGCAACCTATACAACACAATTACGAAGTAGATTTAGATAGCATTATAAGTACAAATCTGAATTCTAGCAGTATAAAAAGTATGTTAGAGAACGGTCTACCTCAAACGCAAATTTTAGATTCAAACGAGCAGATTATAAAAAGTGGTAATCTCGTTGGAAAGTCTTCTAAAGTTGTTTCGAAGACTAAGCGAGGAGCGATCGTGACGGAGGCTACGGAGATATGTACGGATGGGAAGACGACAGCGAATTTGAGGTTTGAGAGGTCGACGGTGAAGAGTGGTCCGAATAAGGTGAAGGAGGTGCTGCAGCCGTTGCAGGAGAATGCAGTGTTGGACGAGTGTGAGAGGAGGAAGTGTGTTGGTGACAGATTGACGACCAAGACGACTACCTTGGTGACCGTGTCGCAGACCAGCGTGACCAGTTGCAATGAGTGAGTCCTAGTTTTAATTTTGATTTTTATAAGCGCTGTATTTTGAATCTTTAGTATTCGTTACTTAAAATAATTATACTTCTCTTAAGTCCTGAAAATAATATATATTGAAAATATTCACTGGATATTCAAATCTCAGCAAAAAATCTACTATTGCGCGAATTTATACCATCTTCATCAGGATCATTTGTTATATTGGGCTATGCAAAATGTCATAGACATAATTTGAGAGATTTATGTCAACGTGGCTATTATATAGCAGAGTATCAGGCCTACAAAAAAAACTTCGCACTATAGGTACGTTTTGAATGATTAACCAGTGAAGAAATGCATTTCAGTAAAAGGTTATATCAAGCCTCCATCCCCCCTTCACAGGCAATAAATTATAATGCCTTCATATCAAATTCTCCAATCAACAAACGATGTGCTATGTCAACAAAGAAACTTTGAGCACCGCAGAAAGGGCAACAGTTTTACAACCGCCGTTAACATCTTCGGTAATACCGCGTGTCCATTGTATTGCACCAGGGAAACGGTGTCGACCACAACTATCGATCTTTTATCCTCTTCTGTTTCATGTGAAGTCTGTAGCTTCCAACTCTTCAGTATCTACAATAAGGTTGGCTTTAGTATATTGGCTGCAGTGTGATGTTGGTAAAGTAAGTGCATGTGGGTATGAGTTTACGAGGAATTTCACAAGGCTTGTGGTCGGCGAAATGCAAGTTAAGAAACGTTCGAAACACAAAGTGTAGTTCGAGAAACTGCCTATTTTAAAATTAATGAGCGGGTGCGAGATTTGACGTGGTTATTTCTGATGGGATAACTTTCGTGTTAACTTTGTTCTTTATTCTATCTACATTTTATGGCGCTATCGTCGATTTACCATTTATGGTAAATTTCTACAAAACGTTTCTATATTAATCAGTTTTTCAAAATTTTAGTAATTTTAATAATTCTTTTTGTCAGCGTCCGTAGCTTAGTTAGTAGTGACTCTGCCTACGAAACTGGAGGTTCCGGGTTCGAATCCCGGCGAGGGCATTTTTTGTGTATTTATTTATCACAAAAATTTGTTCCTTGGTCGTGGCTGTGTCTATGTATTTAAGTATCTATATGTATTTATCTAGTACTATATCTGGTATCTATCTATATGTAATAATATGTAGGTATGTATAATATATCGTCACCTGGTACCCACATCACAAGCTTTAATTGAGCTTACCGTGGGACAAGGTCGATTTGTGTAATATGTCCCAAAATATTTATTTATTTATGATAACCTCTAGCCGCCCAGAGACCTATAAAAAGGTCTCCTGAAACAAAATAATTTTTACTCTATTTCCTACAATGTCAATCCAAATTTCATTGGCAAATATTACTGTCTGGGCGGCAGGAGGATAAAGGTATAATCACAATAATTCTGCTGGTACAGGCACGTTAAAAATATTACCTACATTTCAGATTGTATGGTTATTACAAGGATCAAAATTATTTATTTGTTTTTGAAGCCTACTTTACAAATTTTCCATTTCAAGCCATCTACCAATAACATTTATTTCAACAAGTTAATCAAAAACGCATATTATATATATAGGTAGTGTTACTACTTAAAAAACGCAACTCAAAATTTAGAGTTCTTCCACAAAAAAAAAGTTAACCAAACTTTATAAACATTGAAATCTTGCAACCGTTGAGTACTCTACTAATTATTTTAATTCGAAGGGCTAATTATTACCGGTAAGATGTAAATGGCAGTAATCTTACTAATATGTCAATGAATAAGATAAGGATGTCAGTAATGTCGCGCTTGTCATGTCCTTTACCACGTGTTTTTTCTCTTTTCCTCTGTCATCTGTCAAGACTAATTAAGGATTTCTTTCAATTGAATGTTTATTCGAATATATCGACTAAATTACCTTTTTAGATATTTTTAAGCACCGTGGCTGCTCCAATATATCTGATGGCGACTATTCAATTTAGGTATTTTAAGTAGTATGGCCAAAACCAGCCTAAAATATGTCATACCTTGAACATATTGCCTCACTAATTTTACTTTATCAAACGATATTAGCATTATGGAAATACAATTATAATCTGCATATTAATGGTGACATAATGCTTAATATGTAGCGAAACTAATGATTTCGCAAAGTTAATTTATTTACGCAAAATGTCAAAACAAAAATGGCGTGACCGACATCTTTTTCTTTGGCAATTTAACTAAAATATTATGCATAATTAAGACTCATGTCTTTTTCTTGGGTTTAGCACATCTTGTATTTTACAGGAAGTCGTGGCTACTCGTCTCTTTTCGCTTGTTTAGATTAAAAAGAATCGTGGAGCTGCGAGTTTCTGTCAAAACGAATACTGCCCAAAAAGGACCGTATAGTCTGGAAAACGAAATTGTCAATAATAGAGATTGACAAAAAAAATTGGCGCTAATCGTCAAGCAAGTCGGTTTACAAATTACAGACTATAGTTTACTAATTAGTTAGACAAACTGCCATTCCAAAAGGTACATTCAAGTCCTAAAAAACAAAGGACTATGCGTCAAAATGGACCAAAAACCAACAGAGCTGGGAGTAGTGTCATTAAAAAGGTTCCTTACGTACTTTATTTCATTCTATAGGTGCAAAGTTGAATTTTATTGGATACTTTTATATGAGTAAAGCGTTCTGCGAGTACTCCCTAAGTAAATCACCGTCGTCCACACACCAATCATCATAGTATTTACTCTGATGAAAATACAAATACCTCCGTTTTGCAATGGAATTGAACATGGTACCCATAGAATGAAATGAAATAAATGTAAATACCTATTTAATGACACCACTTTCAGCTGTGTTGGTTTTTGGTCCACTCTCCATACAAATGGAGAGGCCCATGGTCCTTTCATAAACGAAAAACATTTTAAAATAAAGAATAAATCTGCAGGAAGCGCGGTCGCTCGCCGAGTACAAACGGTAGCCGATCCGATACCATCTAGTTGTACGGCAGCCATGTTTTATTTTTTTCTTTTTTTTCCGCTGCGTGTTCGCAGCCAGTGTTAAATTGCGCGAACTCCATCCTATTCGATTAAATCTTTCGAGGGATGTTTCCATGCCAATCGATTAATCGATGCTTCTTTGATGCGGTTTTCTTTAATCGATTCGATCTTTTGATGCTAGTTAATTGCGAGTTGTAAATCTTTAGAGTTATATATTAAAATAAAGAATGCTATGGCCCTAATGGGATAATTTTGTCTCCTTTTAGGCAATGACATTTAGAGAGTGTTAAATTTATTAAGCTGCTTATAAAAATGTGGTTTTGATTCTTAAATCGATTATGGAGTCGTGATTAATTTAACGACATTGTTGACAATTTTTCTCAATATTTTCTGTCACGAGCTAACAGGTATCTCCATCGTAACTTATAATATAAATATGTTATTAATCAATAGGCTCTTTAATTGGGAAAGTGGAATTTCTTGTGAATTGTGTACACTTCCATAAGATGAGCGCTTTATATTTATTTTTAGGATGAGAATGTTTTCGTTCGTTTATATATTCGTTGTTTTTTATGCTATTTACTTATTTCAATTATACCTCAGCAATATTATAATAAGTTGACTCATACAGTAGAAAGATAAAGGGTGAAATATACTAACTACACGGTTTAACGATCACAGATAAAATCGTCGAGTAACGCAAAACTTATCTTATCTACTTATAATATCTTTCAATTCGCAGATTATCAATAAAACATTAAAACATTGAAACAAGGTACAAACAAAATCATAAAACGGTTGTATTTTCACCTGATTATGATCTTAATACTCATATTAATGTGATAGAACTTCATCACCTCGCACTTTTACGATCCAAGTTCAAATGAGTTCGTATATCGGTATTTTTTATTGTTATTTATGTACAGTCGACGTCAAAAATATTTAGTTGCCAATCTTGTAACTTGTAATACAAGTGGAAGTCTTTTTTGACATTTTTAAATAGATAAGGACTGCCGCTTGTATTACAAGTTACAAGCTTTCGAGAAATAGGTCCCTAGTTCTCGCCTTGTATTAAAGATTTTCCACTCAGAATTATCAAGCTCTTTTAATTTTATTACGATTTAAGTGATCTTGCAGATAGAAAAAAAACTTCAACTCTAATTATGACAAAAGTTTAGCTAATTTTAGAAAACTGCTCAATACATAATGTGACATATGATTCAATTTTTAATGTTAAGGTCCTTACATTAATTTCAAATATTGCGTAGCCATCAAGTCTTCAAATTTTTCGGCTTATCGTACAAAATATTATGTATTTATATGATTACTTATTATAGGAAAACATCGTGAGTAAACCTGAATACATCTGCGAAGAAATTCAATGATGTATGTGAAGTCCCCAACAAGTACTGGGCCAGCGTTGGGACCACGCAAAAAAGGCACGTTTAAGGTCAAGTTGCGGAAAAAATGGCTAGAATACAATACAATACAAATGATTAAAGGGTTACCTAGTGAAACCCGATAAGTCGAAATAACTATTCATTAAACTGACAACCTCACGTAAGTGACATATAGTACGCATTTCAAAAACCGATTTGCTCGACTTTACAGGTTTCAGGCAACCCTCGAATTATATTTACAATATTCATCCTACCAGCCGTGTGGTGATGGCAATAAGAATACATTTGTCACCACCCCAACTCCTCCTGCGGTTGACGTAAGAGTCGACTAAGGGATTGAAGTGTCAATGACCATTATTTGATAAAAGATTGATGATGGGCAGCAGCGTCATCATAGTGGACACATTACTGCGATCGCCAATCCGCTTGCCCAGCGTGGCGATTATGGGTATTTACCTCCTAATGCGTTTATACGCACAGTTAATAGGAGAGGCCTACAACCAGCAGTGGACTATCATAGGCTGATGATGATGATGATGATGATTTATTCTACACCCAACTTAACCTAAAGTTTTTTACTTTATATAGTTTACTAAACAATATTTGATGTGAACTATACAACCTTAAATAGAGAATGCAACTGCAGCTGTCAGTACAAGACGATGACCCTTCGTTTTAAATGCCAGAATCGATTACGAGCCAGTTCCGAGTGGTTCCGATTAGTGCTCGCTAATCGGTAAGCATCGGTGCGGTCGACTGTACTGTTGATTTTAAAGGTCATTGCTGTTAGTGAAGTAGGTTCGATGTTTATTACCAATCTAAAAATTGGATAACAGAAATAGTAGGCTGTACAACAAGGACATAAACTGAACATCACAAAATTGTTCTGAAGCGAAAGAACACTACATAACCAATTCCCCCTAACTAAACTTTTTTTTTTTATATTGAACATATTCGATTTTCAGACGCTTGGTTTTCTACCAAGTCAAACATTTCGGATCATTATTGAATGATGTTGATGATCGACTCCTATTTTGTGTTATTTACTAAATTTAATAAAGTGTTGATTGATCACAACAATCAGTAATCGGAAAATGGATCTAATTTAACTTGGAAGATATTAAATAAAAGCATATAAAAACTTCTTCCTACAACAAAACAGAAATATCAACTCTTTCCATGGCTGCGGCTTTAATTATTTTTATACTAAATTTAACTACTTCTGTAAGTCGAAATTATACCTTTTGTAGTCCAAAAATACTTTGAAAACTTCTCTAATTCATAGCCGCCATAAAAATACGACACAAAAGCATTCGTTATTTGTAATTAAAATCCTGTGTAATAAAATATCTTTATTTTATAACAGTTCCTATAAATCGTATCACAATTAACATATTCCCTACTGGTAATAGTCGTATACGTAATTTGTTAAACGTAGGGTCGAAAGTTAAAATATAACTCATTACTCTTCGCGACTGCCGCAGTCGGGTAACCCCCGCTGGTAGTTTAAATACACCATCTTTTAGGTTTTTACGTATGAACCGATAATAATAAAATTGTAATTTTGAATCAAAGATTGAAAAGGAAAATTCATGGGGCAGAGTATCGTTTCTCTATACTCTGTTTGGTTAGGTATTAAAAAATGGTAAACAATCTTGCAGTAAACATGCACCAAAACAGCTGGACTTAGCGTTCCCGATGCAAAATCCATAAACAAATGAATGTCAGCAGTGTGCTGACTAGTGAAGTGGCCGCCTTCCATCCATCCAGTGCATGTTTGAGCACTTGTAATTCCTAAAGTACTTAAGGTGTAACTGTAATTATGGTGTTTTTTTTAGCTAGCATTCTGTACTAACAAATAACAACACGAAAAACCTATCTTAACTACCTAGTTTTCATGCAAATTTAAATTAATTTAAAAATTAAGGTGAATTTCTTGCTATTTTACATTTTTCATATTTTTTTGGCCTTGTTGTTGAAATAATTGAGTCAAATAATTAGCTTAATTCGTTTTCTTATCTAATGAGCTCTGCAACGAGATTTTTTTTGCAAAGATAGCACCGATAACAAACGTATAATTCCAGAAATACCTCATGCACCCGTATTCGTCTGTTTGAAATTTTAAAATTTGCCGCCTTTTAATTAAAGTTGGCACAAAAAAAATTGCATGGTAATTTATCGATGGAACTGATTGTAGTTTAAGCCCTTAAAAGCTCCGACACCGCTGACCAAACACCCTATAGAGCCTGCATTACTAATTGCAAGATAGGGCTCGTTCAAAAATCATGTGATTTTTTGCGATTTTTTATATGACGAATATATTTACCGGACGATTATGAAACAGTATAACTTAAAACTCGGATAAATGCAGTTACGATGACCTACTAGTCAGCGGTGCATCGCTGCAACACGCCAGGAAGTGCAGCCACATCCCTTTTGTGGTTGATTACACCTGTCGACTGGGCGGGGTCACTCGGACCCTTATTATAGAGAAGGGTACTCGTACCATGGGTTGCCGGACGGATACGTTAGGTTATGTTACATTATATTAAAATCGTGACGATTAGAGACCTTTTACATCTCTAAATCTTAATTTCTCTTTATTCTGACAACTAGAGGACCTTTAGTCTAGTAGTATAGATATAGATGCTTAATAATATTGTGAACTTGTAGAATAATAATCATTTTTGTTTAATATTGTGATCCTTTATTTATTTCTCTTTTTTATAAAAATATCTATAATAATCATTTTTTTATGCAAAATGATGTTAGTGCAGATTCTTTTGTAATGAGGTGTTGAAGGTTGTGTGGGTCAATTTTGAAGTTATGGCAGATGATTTCATGATCGAGACGAGGGTTGGTGAATTTAGGACATTGTCTGAGGAGGTGATCAATGGATTGTGGGGTGGTTGCGTCGCACGGGCAAAATGGGCGTGATGTACTGCTTTACGTATCGAATAAAACCTAACGTAACCTTTACTTTCCAACTAAAAATATTGTGGCCCATTTTAGATAATAGGTCAGGTTAGTTAGATTTAATTTATGCGTATAAATTGTACCGTTCTTAAAATAAAGAAAAATAGTTCATCGAAAAAAAAAATATCATGACTATTTATTATTTATTTTGTGATAAAAATACAAACATACAATTATAAACGGCATTTTACCTCTCTCGCACTTTTATCTCGTACACTCTCTCAATGAAGGCGTCATTAGAGTTACATTGTCAGCCTCTGTAGCCTAGTTGGTAGTGATACTGCCTACGAAGCTGGAGGTTCCGGGTTCGAATCCCGGCGAGGGCATTCTTTGTGTATTTATTTAACACAAATGTTTGTTCCTTGGTCGTGGCTGTGTAATGTGTATGTATCTAAGTATCTATACGTATCTATCTATTATATATATCGTCGCCTGGTACCCACATCACAAGCCTTAATTGAGCTTACCGTGGGACTAAGTTGATTTGTGTAAGATGTCCCAAGATATTAATTAATTTATTATTATTATTTATTACAAAGACAAATCCTCTTTGCGGATTTCAAAGTTAGCGGTAGGGCAGAGTCGTTATTCTAAGAAAAGACATCAACGGGCGTGCCAGTAGACATAATCTAATATTCGACTTGTTGTTTTACGGTCTGTTTGTACCTGTATAAAAATGTCTACAGTTATGCTATTCTCTATTCACACATTCGACGCTGCGTTCGTCAACGAGCTCGACGTCGAGACAGCCGTGTCTAAAATCCTAGCTGTTTTATTTGACATTAAGAATCGAGGCTGTGAGCGAGGTTGTGGGCGAGTTCGTCGCTGTTTGTCGTTAGAGAATACGAAGTTCGTACCTTAAACGTCAAACTCTCGACGCAGTGTAGTTCCAGCTCACGCCGCATTCGTCGCCGAGCACTAGTGTCGTTTTAAAGTACATTAGTGAATACCATTTTTGGGTCGACGCTGCCGCAGCGCTGACACAGCGCTGACAGCAAGGCGGTTTCCTTAGTGAATAACACTGCAGGCATATAAAAGTTAAGCTCAGTTAACACATATCTGACAGATATATTTTTTGGGGATGGTGAACAAAACCGGGAACCGGAAATCTCCAGCTTCGTAACTATTTAGGGTCACTACCAATCAGGCTACGAATGCTGGCATAATATTTGTGATTATATTGCAGCATTTTCTTATGAGAATTTACACCTGATTTTTTTTCGGAAAGTTTTGCTCTTGTACGCCATGAGTTGGAAAGTAAATATACGTTAGGTTTTACTCGATACGTAAAGAATTCTATCCCGCTTGCACTGACATATTAGAGCGAGCGTGATGGCCTGCTTTTCGTATCAAGTAAAACCCAACGGTGGCCGTGTGGTGACGGCAGTAAAAATACATTTGTCACCACCCCAACTCCTCCTGCGGGTGTCGTAAGAGTCGACTAAGGGATTGAAGTGTCACTGACCATTATTTGATAAAAGATTGATGATGGGCAGCAGCGTCATCATATTGGACACATTACCGCTTGCCCAGCGTGGCGATTATGGGCATTTACCTCCTAATGCGTCTAAGATAAGATACGCATAGTTGATAGGAGAGGCTTACGTCCAGCAGTGGACTATCACTGGCTGATGATGTAAAACCTAAAGGTGCATGCAGACCAAAAGAGCATTCGCTGTTCTATCTCCCACTCTACGAAATCAACGAATCACGTTTCGTGTATCGATCGAATTTCGTAGAGTGGGGGGTTAGAACAGCGAATGTTCTTTTGGTCTGCATGCACCTTAACGTTACGGATACTTGCAAAGTCAAGGTACGGCTACAGCTTTCAGTAATCACTTATCAGTTTCTAAAGAAAGTAACATCTACAATCTACATACTTCAGCCGTAGCTTCACTAAACCCTAGATTATAGGCATTAGGTCTCCAGCGCTGGGGAAAGCTAATTGTGCGCTGAATGGGCCCTAAATCACCACTATCGCGGCTTTAATTGACGGCGCGAGTCTTTAATAAGCCTTAAAGCCTTATTCTGACACATTCTTT
>JALPQI010024139.1:0-16408 GCA_025490895.1 Thaumatotibia leucotreta | reverse complement strand
AAATTCTGTAAAAAAAAAACGTATGGCTAAAATCCAAAAATAAAACTGTTTCACCGATAAAATGAGCTGGAATTTATAGAGTCTGGCAAATGAAAGATGAGAATGAGAAATGGCGGCAAATTAATAAAATATAGAGTATGGTATCACTGGGTTGCACCCCGAAAATCAGTCTTGATACTTGTAATATATTTAAAACTTAAAATTATTTTGTTAAATTGCCTGTATTTATTACAATCCAAATTAATATATTATACATATGTACATAACGTAGCTGTTCCATGCAACTTTGTCTGCATGACACAATGCAATATGATATAGGTACCTACTACTCTAAATGAGGACCCTTGTTATTAAATGTATCCCATATCAAATTTTAAGCCAATCTGTTTAGTTATTTTCAAGTTATATCATAGATTAGACACATTACCAAGTTAGTTTAAACTTTTTACATACATATGGTATAAAGACTATAATGATATGAAGAGCCAAAAAACAGAGTGATTTTCACACTTGGATATAACACTATTATATGTCTATACATAGGTATAGGTAATATTAGTAACGATTTGTAAATTGTATCATCGCAGAATGGGTGTAATCATGATTAAAACTACCAGCTATAAAATAGTACACGACACAAGTGCGAAAAACATGAAATTCGAACAGAACGGCGATGTTTTAAATCGACACAAGTTACGAATTTCGTTTTTGCACGGGTTTCGTACGACGTTTTTTAGTACATATGGCCCTCCGAAGTTTTGAACCTGACGTAAAATGACCCACTTCTCGCACTAGAGCCTAAAAAATGCACCATCTGTACTAAAAAAATATGTAAATAAGATAATATACACACTGGATGAATTAGCGGAACTGGATGTTAAAACAAGGGGAGTTTGTCAAATGTTAAACAAATTCTGCCGGTGTGTGTATTTTTAATAGATAGGACAAACGAAATATTTGTATTTTTTATTCAGAATAATTAAAGTCAGACTTAAAAAACTCATACAATGATTCATATTAATGATTCATACTATTTGTGTCATAACACATAAATCACATAATAAACTCATCCAATGCAGTTTTTATGACATTGTCTCTTTCGCTGTACTTATCTTCCACATGAATGACATGGTCAGTCATTGTTTTCCAAACTGAGGCAGTTATACACGCGAACTTCTTTCTTTCTTCTCCAACTCGCATAATTTTTCTACCGTATTTTTGACAGCGTTAACTCGGTCAACCTCTCCCAGCCCTTCTGGTAAAAGAAAAACAAGTCGATAGTATATTAGATAATGAGTACAAGAAAATTTATTGAATAAAGGTAAGTATCAAAATGGTATTTCGTACTAACCTAGAAACATCGATATCGTGTGTAAACACTCATGTTTTTCCTTTTAAGCGATGATTTTCTCCTCTTGTTTTTCTTTATATTTACTTATATAGTACGCAGCAGCTTATGAACAGTACTTTTCATAGTTTTTTTTCATCATAAACACCTTAAAACGTTGCAATTGTGGAAAGCGAGCAATGGATGTCAAGTCGAACGAAAGACAGAACATGACGTTTGACAATTCAGCTTGTGATGCCATATGAAAAGTTCCATAAAAAACTCATTCTCATCTTTCATTTGCCAGACTCTACCCTTATTGTATGTATAGATTATTGATAAACACCCTGTAATTAATACAAAATAAAACGGTATTTTTATAATAACCTACAAAACAGTGCGCCGGTAATTATTTTTTGGCTAAATCATTGTTATTATAAAAAATAACTATTTGACTTTACGTTTTATAGGCAGCGATTCAATTATCTAGTTGCTACATCTACGTTAATTATCTACTAAAATTTAGTAGGTACGTATTACAATAACATTAACTTAGCGTATTTCACGTCATGGACGCTAAAACTTGAAAGGTGGTTTAAAGCATTGTCTTGAAATGAGCGCATGAAAATTAAATGTCTGTCGCGGGCTAAAAGCTTACTCAAGCTCGCGACAGCGCGAAATTTTAAAAACATGGAAAACTTTGTGTGGACAACCAGCTCATCAAACAGATAAGATTAAAGTACCGAGTTGTATAATATTATTATATTTATATTTATGACGTATTTAATGTTATTTATTTCAGCGCTTTTGACGTGACCTTAGTAGTCCGTGGGCTAGTCGGCCTGAAATTAGAAAACGGTATAATTTGGGACTACCAAGTGTCCTTTTTACAGTAGTTAGACATATTTATAAGGATGTTAAAAAGGTATGATAGACATCTCAAAGTGGTAGCTAATAGGCATACGGGCTATTTCAAGATTTCCGTTGTATGACAGGTATGGTTAAAATTAGGAGGTACTTCCTTTTCACGGCTGTTAGGTAAGCTTATAAAAACGTCAAAAATGCAAGATTGCCATTTATAAGTGCTACCTAACAAAAATGGGGGCCAATCAAAGATGGTTGATCTCAAGTTTTACAAAATCAAGTATATCTCGAGAACTATTAAATATATCTAATTACTCTCTTGAACAAAATTAAAGGCATATCTGTAAGCTTCATATTTTGCGTACACACCATATAGCTAAATCCAACCAATAATTAATTATGACCTTTATGAAAATTTCGTGATTTTGATTTTTTTTATGTCGTGTTTTTACAAAGTAGTCATGACGCTAGAAAAATTAAATATTTTTTTAAAGATAGTGTATTTAAAAAGCTTTAATTTGATGTATATAACTTGTTGGCGGTATTAAAAAAAAAGATCCATAAAAAATATTTAAATGAATTGTAGTCATAATCCACCGTATACTTAGTGATTGAAGAGGCCTCTGCTACTGCTGCTGCCCTTATGGAAGTCTGGTGGAGATGTGACGGGGCTAGTGTATCTACACATGTTGCATCCCATACCACCACCCGTCCCATACTCCACGGAATCAGTGACATCCCATCCGGTCTCTTGCCGTCGATCCTTGATATGCCGGTTGGCTCTAATAGAGCCAGGACATTTGGGTAGGTACTCTGAGTGAAAAGTCGTTTTATTCGAGAACTTTTTTTTTGAAATATTGCGTTCGTAATATTTTAACGTTTTAAACAAAAAAAAACAGTGTATCAGTGAAAGTATTTATGGCCGTCATTCTATCGGAGCGGAATCACTGTGAGTATGTTGGGCCATGATCAATACAGGGTTCAGTAGTTATTCGAAAATGGCTGGAAGTAGTTTTATTTTAAAGTATCCTATAAGCCCACCATTCGTGATTCTGTTCACATTTTTTGGATCTATGTTATGTATTTTTTTTCTTCTGGAGCGGTTATCTTCGAAAATATTGACTTAAAAAAAACTTTCTTTTGAGATCCTTATTCTTTTTAAGAGACCTATACAATAATACCTCTAAATCCTATTGATTACAGCATATAAAAAAACATCCCCACTTCACGAGTAGAGACTGCATCAAAAAAAAATATTCTACCACTTTGGCGGCGTGATAAATACCTACGAGTATGTATAACTGTACCAAATTGCAGATTTCTAGTACTAACGCCCACTGAGCTATGCTGCAGACAGACAGACGGACATGGCGAAACTAAAACGGTTCCTAGTTTCCTACGGAATCCTAAAAACTATCTAGGTAAGTACATAACTGAATATTTTTATCAGAGTGATAGGAAGACCTAGGCAAAGCTTAAAGATGAAGTATAAATATATACCATTTTTGAACCTTTGTTGTCTTTGACGTAGTCTGACATTTTTTTTTATTCGTTTTTTTGGCCGGAATACCCAAAGTTTAACATTATTTGCAAAAATTTTGAGAAATTTAAGTGATAAACGTACTTTTTTTTTTAGTGTCAGCCTCTGTAGCCTAGTTGGTAGTGACCCTGCCTATGAAGCTGGAGGTTCCGGGTTCGAATCCCGGCGAGGGCATTCTTTGTGTATTTATTTATCACAAATGTTTGTTCCTTGGTCATGGCTGTGTATGTATCTAAGTATCTATACGTATCTATCTATTATATATATCGTCGCCTGGTACCCACAACACAAGCCTTTATTGAGCTTACCGTGGGACTAGGTTGATTTGTGTAAGATGTCCCAAGATATTTATTTTTATTTTTATTTTTTTATTTTATTTTATTTTATTAAAATAACATGTAAGCAATCTAACAAATGATAATAATGCATCTGTTTCATCCGATTTTTATACAGACGATTGCAGGTTCGTTTTCGATCATTGATCATGAAAATAAACTAAGTGTTTTTTGTTCAAACCTTTTAGAAAACATGCCTTATTATCGCTCTTTTATTTGAGGTAGCATTTACGCAGATATCTCACCAGGTACTTATTGAAATTAGGACTTAAAAACTAATTTGAGGAAGAAAATTGAGAACAGGAGGTAGAAAAAGTACGTATTCCAGAATGTTTTTGTTTTATTTCTGTTAAATCGGACAAGTTACTTCGAATATTAATAATAGTTTCCTGTTATATTACTACGGTACGGGCTTTTGTTAAATTCTAAAAAGTTTATTCCCTTTTCATACATAATAATAAATGAAATAGCGGGAGAAAGTAGTAAATTCAACAAATTTACAGCTTTCTGAGACAATGTCGTTCAGATCTATCTCGGAAGCAGAAACCTATAAATACCTTGGTATGTCAGTCTTTGGGTATTGAAGATATGGGAATTAGACAGTCGGTGAAGGAACGCTTTTTCAGCCGGCTCACAAAAGTACTTAACAGTCTTTTGTCAGGAGGCAACAAAGTGCGCGCCTTCAACGCCTGGGTAATGCCCATACTCACATACTCCTTTGGCATACTAAGGTGGACTCAGACCGAGCTGGACGCCCTGGATCGAAGGGTCCGTACACTGCTCACCACACATCGAATGCTACACCCGCGCTCATCAGTTATGAGATTGTACATCCCGCGGAGGTGTGGGGGCCGCGGCTTCTTAAATGCCAAAAACCTCCACAACCACGAGGTGTAGAATCTTAGAAACTATTTTCTTAACAATGAGTGCGGGATGCATCGTGATGTGGTGGCAGTAGACCGGAACTTCACGCCGCTCTCCTTGGCAAAAGAGAACTGGCGCAGACCTGTGGTACTAAGCACCGAGGACCGCAAGGCGGTGTGGAAGAGCAAGGAGCTACACGGGCGGTTCTACAAGTCCCTCACGGGACCTGACGTAGATCTGCTCGCGTCGGTGAACTGGCTACGATTCGGGGACCTCTTCGGAGAAACCGAGGGTTTTGCCTGTGCAATTGCTGACGAGGTTATCATGACGAATAACTACCGGAAATATATCCTGAAGGACGGTACGGTCGACATTTGTCGGGCATGCCGCCGTCCCGGTGAGTCACTCAGGCATATTATTTCCGATTGTTCACAGATTGCTAACACCGAGTACTTGCACAGACATAACCTCGTAGCCAGTATTATACACCAGCAGCTTGCTCTTCAATACGGCCTTGTGGACGTCGAAGTGCCATACTATAAGTACACAACTGCACCAGTTCTCGAAAATGGTCGTGCCACGCTCTACTGGGATCGACCTATCATCACGGACAGGACTATTGTAGCCAATAAGCCTGATATCGTGCTGGTAGATCGATCGCAGCGCCGGGCTGTGCTCGTCGACGTCACCATCCCCCATGATGAGAATCTCGTGAAGGCCGAAAAGTACAAGTCCAGTAAGTACCTCGACTTGGCCCACGAGATAACCGCCATGTGGGATGTTGACTCGACGATCATAGTCCCAATAGTCGTTACAGCGAACGGTTTAATAGCGAAGAGTCTGGATCAATATCTTAAGAGTCTCTCGCTAGATGGCTGGATCAAGGGTCAGATGCAGAAGGCGGTAATCCTGGACACGGCGCGGATAGTCCGTCGGTTCCTCTCTCTGCGACCTTAACCACCGGCAGCTTGGGCCCGCCCCGTTGCCGGCGGCACCCTAGGTTAGGTTTTTATAATGTGTTTATATTTTATATTGTTTTTGTATGTTGTATTGTATTTTACTTTTATAACCATATTATAACAACCTAGCCTAAGATAATATTTAAATAAAGGTGATAATAATGAAATAGTAAGTGTGATAGAACCTTAAAAATAACGCAAGATTTAATCTTAGGTGCCTGACAGCACATGTCAAAATAAGTAACATTAGGATTAAAATATATGTTGTAATTTTTAATGGTGTTGCCAGCTGTCGAACTTACTTGCCCTACAAATAATCACTGCTAAAAATTATTACGATATATTATACTTAGATTAAACGATATTTATTTGCCTCCAAATTGGTTAATAACGTGAAGAAACTTCTTTGAAAACCGTGAGTTATACGAATTAAAATAATAAAAAAAAATTAAACACGAAACAATTATTGCGTATAACTATTTTTGAATGACGCACACATTATACAATTCAAAATAACTATCACAACTTTTTGTAACAACATTAATAAATTAACTTATAATTAAGGGCTTAACAAGAACATTAATTGGAAAACAAAGCCTTATACCGCACATAAGTACAGTCATGGCCATACATTTATATACAATTTTAAACCTTATGTTTCAGACATACTCAAGTACTCGTAGGTAAACAAAAACCGGCCAAGAGCACGACGGGCCATTCCCAATATAGGGTTTCGTAGGTAATTACTCTTTTTTTAGCTTTGGAGCGATTATTTCCAAAGATATTATAATCATGAAAAAAATATTTTATTCCACTCCACAGTGACTGCGCGCTCATAGATTTGGGAAAGGTTTTATATAATAATTATTTTGCATAGTAGGAATTTGTGTGTACATTTTTAATTTAGCTTGATTGCTAATATTGCCACCATAAAACAATGTTCTAGCGCAGTTATGAGAAACAAATGTTTATTATGAAGTCATCAAGCTCCATCTATGTAACGGGTTCCCAAGAGTAGCCAACGTTAATAAATAAACTTATATTAAGGGCTTAACGTTCAACTACGCTTATGAGGTTATGAGAACATTAATTATGAAAACAAAGTTTTATACCGCACGTAAGTACAGACGAGGTAATTTATATACAACTTTAGGCTTTATGTTCTAGCTAGGTATACATAAGTAGGTAAACAAAAACCGGCCAAGAGCATGTCGGGCAGTTCCCAAAGTAGGGTCCCATAGGTAGTTACTCTTTTTAGGGTTCCGTAGCCAAAATGGCAAAAACGGAACCCTTATAGTTTCGCCATGTCTGCCTGTCCTGTCCGCAGCATAGCTCAGTGGCCGTTGATACTAGAAATCTGCAATATGGTACAGGTACATACATAATAATATAATCAATAATTATATTATGTATGTACAGTCAACCAATTGGAACCCTAGGCCACTCAGGAACCATGTCAAAGTAACGTTATCAATCAGATTGTAAGACATTTCAAACGGCTTTTCATTTTGACATGGTTCTAGAGTGGCCTAGGGTTCCAATTGGTCGAGTGTACCTGTATTAATCATGCCAACAAAGTGGTCCAATAAATCCTAGAAAAAACTTTTTTTTTCGGATTCTTCCCCAACTGGTGAAGTGGGGATGTTTTTTTTTTATTTGGTGTAATCCTATAGTGTGGGGTATCATTGAATAGGTATTTTAAAATTAATACGAATCTTGAATGAACGTTTTTTTCGTAAGTCAATATTTTCGGAGATAATCACTCCATAAGAAAAAAAAATTGTAGGTCTAACAAATATCAAAAAAATCATGAATGGTGCTTAAAGAAGAATTCTTTAAAATAAAACTATTTCGAAGATAATCGGCCCAGACGTTTTTTAATAACTACGGAACCCTACACTGAGCGTGGCCCGACATGCTCTTGGCCGGTTTTTTTTACCTTTTGGATTGATTATTTCCAAAAATAATTACATTATCATAAAATTATTTTAGTCCACTTCACAGTGATTCCGCTCCCATAGAAAGGGTAAATCGATGTAATTGTAATGTTTATTGAAATAACTATTATGATTTAAGTTTAAGTGTTACATTACATCTACATTACTATCATTTTGATAACTAGATATATCTAGATATAATAACAGTAGATTTTGCACAATTAATAAATAAACATGCTAGAAATTGGTCACTTACAACATTAGGTACACTCTTGCGTGGAATCAAATACATTTTTTTCTGTTATAAAATGCATGTATAAACATATATCATGAGAGCAGAAAAACAAATTATTGTTCTCATAAAACAAACGACATTTCAGCACCGAAAACTTGTAGTTATTTTTAATTTTTGGCGCCTCATTTAGAGTGCCACATACCACATCTCGAAATAGTTAGTGCTATAAAACCACCTAACCTAACCAAACGCTCCTACAACGATCCAAAACTTAATCAAATACCTTCCAGTAGGTGTATTTGTTATATTAATCTTGTGCTTGTGCACATTAACATAAAAAAAAAACTGCGACAAAGCCGAAAAGAGAATTAGGACTGATGCTTATTTAGGAGTTGAAATTGTGAACCCTACTCGTAGTTGCAATGACCATAGTTAAGTAGTTTTACGGTACCTACCTAAAACAAAAGCGTGTACGTGTTAGGAAAATATGACATTATTGTTGGTAATCCTGGTCAACGACACATATTCTTTGACATCTTTGACACTAGAAAAGTTGACAGCAGCAGTGTTATTCACTAAGGAAACCGCCTTGCTGTCAGCGCTGTGTCAGCGCTGCGGCAGCGTCGAGCCTAAAAATGGTATTCACTAATGTACTTTAAACGACACTAGTGCTCGGCGACGAATGCGGCGTGAGCTGGTACTACACTGCGTCGAGAATGTACGAACTTCGTATTCTCTAACGAAAAACAGCGACGAACTTGCCCACAACCTCGCTCACAGCCTCGATTCCTAATGTCAAATCAAACAGCTAGGATTTTAGACAAGGCTGTCTCGACGTCGAGCTCGTTGACGAACGCAGCGTCGAATGTGTGAATACGAGAATAGCATAGCAGCCAAGAATGAAACTTACAGCCTTTATTAAGAATACTCTGATCTTTAAAATGAGCTATGCTACCTAACTATGTCTCTAACTTGGTAGGTACAGATCGGCATCAAAGTATAACTTTAATTTAATTCAAAATACACACAAAAGTGCACGTCTTCTTCTTGGATTTCCATGCTTTCATCATGTGATAATAACAGTACATAAAAATAATTTAACACGATAACAAAGAAATCAAGTTACGTCGTCAGAAGTTCACTGATAATGAGCGTTGAGGTGTTATCATCACTTTCATTGCACAAATATAAATTGAGCTTACCGTGGGACCAAGTCGATTTGTGTAAGATGTCCCAAGATATTTATTTGTTTAATATAACAAAGGTAGTAATTAAATATTATATCGTATTTTAAATAGAAGCAACCTTATTTTTCAGAAAAGGTACGATTTACGCGATAGAAACAGAGCACACGTCTATTCTATGTGACATTTAGCGTTGCGCGGTGGGAATTTGAAATTAATGAGTATCGTCGCAAGAGTCATTATTTCTTTAAACGGGTTTTATAGATGGTTTTCTGTACTTGTACTATAATACAACACAATATGTATTCTGTGGTGTAGGAGTAGGGGGGTACCAAAAAACCACTAAGTTTATCCGCGGACGGACGGACAGACTGACACACAAACATGGCGATACTGTAAGGGTTTTTATTTAACTACGGAACCCTAAAATGTGTATACATTTTTACACTCTTGAATTTGCAATCACGGCCTACACAGTACACACTCTATAAACAATTGCGACGATACCAAGGTTCCTTGCTTATTTTGTAAAGAACTATGCATTTACTTTCAGTACTGTTAGTACATTTAAAAATATACATATAAAGAGAATTGTACTTCTTTCCCAAGCTAGATCCGCTCAGGGCAATGATAAATCCAGAGGAGACATTTTCACCATAAATCAAGTTTACCGGCATCACTTCTCAAAGAACTGAGCACTTTATTTCTTTGAAAAACTCTAAGAGCTTCCTCTTTCGACGCTTGTATGGTGAACAAAATCTTTTGTATCTTGAAGACGGTTTTGCAAATTTGATAAGAACCACTATAACATTCCAATGACCTTAATGTAGTTCCCTTACCAGTAGTTAAGTGGCGCTAATTACATGTATAATTATACTTAATCTTTAATTCATATTTACTGGTCAACAAAACAGAAGATGGACGTGTATTTTATTTATCTGTATGGGATAAAATATTTCATGTGACAAGAAAAAATACTTTTTGTACATAAACTTGATACAAGTATCTCATCTTTGCGATAGTATATTGGAGTAACTAAAAATAATCCTGCTAGCATTTTAACATATAACGGAAGATAATTTCAATTCTAAAGGAATAAGTGGAGTAGTTTTTTTATTTTTGTTCTTAGTTTTTTAATAATTTACCTCAATATAGGAGCTGTTTCACGATTTTTGACTGAAGAGGTAAATTTGTTCACTTTTTTTATAATCAAAATGATATTAAAGCGGTATGTAACTTATATAAGTTACATACCCATTAACTCATTTTCCAACTCATACACGTACAAAGCCACGTTTAGCCTCTATGTCAGTGGATTAAGCGTTTAATCGGAAACTTTTACCAAACTGAAATAAAAACGTGGGGCGTACGCAATTGCGATTAACTCACTATAGATATTTAAGAACATAATTACATAGAAAGTCAAGACAGCAATAGTGTAATTAATTTAAGCTATTTACCTCTATAGAAGTGTTGGAACAGATGGATGATTAAATCCAAAATTAAAGCTACAATAATATATGAATGTGCTTGCATGTTTCTTTATAATAACGCCCCACGTTTTTATTTTAGTTCGGTAAAATTTTCCGATTAAACGTTTAATCCACTGACATAGAGGCTAAACGTGGCTTTTAGCATCCGACTGTGGAAGACTACAGTGATAATAGTTCCGCGTGAGTAATGTACAGAAAATATCATATACGCCAGTAACTAATTTTTATTTTCTAGTTTTTGGTGCAATAAAAACCGTTTAACTTAAAACTTTTTTTACTTATTTTATTTTCAAGTTTTTAGTGCAATTTTTGCTATTGAGTGCTGGCCCCTCAAAAAACAACAAGAGGATAGACTACATGTCGCTGAAATGAGGATGCTGCGCTGGGCTGGAGGTGTAACACAACTAGATCGCATCCGAAATACTTTCATCCGTGGTAGCTTCAGAGTCAAGCCAATCAAAGAAAAGCTAGTGGAAGGTCGACTTAGATGGTACGGGCATGTAATGCGTCGTCCACCCGAACACATGACCCGACAAGTACTCGAAATGTTTCCAGCGCCTAAAAGAGGAAGAGGTAGACCCCTTCAAACATGGATAGCTACGATAAATAAGGACATGAAAGATGCAAATGTAATATCTGAGACAACCCGGGACAGAGTGTCCTGGCGAAGAAAGACTAGGAGAGCCGACCCCAAATGATGGGATAAGGCTAGGTTGAGAGAGAGAGAGAGAGAAAGTGCAATTATTAGTACTTATAACTACTTATTCTAGATCAAGGATTTTGTTTGTAATATGCAATATAATTATGCATAGTAGCGTCTATACTCTCCTGCTTATACTATACCTTAGATAGTAGAGATCTGGCAATAAGGAATATATCATTGATTTATTACGGCTTGCCTTACGCTAACCACTCACGTTGCCTGTCTACCAGTCGGAGGGCCGCAGGCCCGACAGCTTACCCTATGCGAACTACTCACGCTGTCAGTCTACCAGCTGGAGGGCCGCAGGCCCGACGGCTCGCCCTACGCGAACCACTCACGCTGTCAATCTATCTGCTGGAGGGCCGAAGGCCCGACGGATCGCCCTACGCTACGCGATCCAGTCACGCTGTCACTCTATCGGCTGGATGGCCGCAGGCCCTGGCTCGCCCTACGCGATCCACTCACGCTGTCACTCTGTGAGCTGAAGGGCCGCAGGCCCGACGGCTCGCCCTACGCGAATCACTCACGCTGTCACTCTATCAACATAAGAAGGCTCAATGTGACCCAAAGGGCAATGGAGAGGGCTATGCTAGGAGTCTCTCTGCGATATTGGATTAGAAATGAGACCATCCGCAGCAGAACCAAAGTAACCGATATAGCTCTTCGAATCGCTAAACTAAAGTGGCAGTGGACGGGGCTCGTTGCGTGTGGAACCGACGGCCGTTGGGGCAGGAAGGTTCTCGAGTGGCGGTCACGTACCGGAAGGCACATCGTGGGTAGGCCCCCCACAAGGTGAACTCATGACCTGGTGAAGGTCGCTGGATGCGGGTGGCACAGGGCCGGTCCTTGTGACAATCTTTGGGGGAGGCCTATATTCACCAGTGAACGTCTTTCGGCTGGTATGATGATGATGAAGATAATTAAATCCATATGTTTCTACCAAATATCTAAAACAGTACTTCAAAATCTACATATCGCTTAACCTAGCGGTTGTGGCAGGCAGTAACACTGGACTATCAGATTTGAGGAGTTGAACGTTAGTATTAAATTCGCTAATGTTTCTACTTAATATCTAAATAACTTCTTTAAAATCAAGATATCGATAAAAGATAAACCTTGCGGTTATTGTGGGCAGTACTGCAGCATCAGGAGTGAGGAGTTGGAAGTCAAGATCAGGCTGTTAGTATTTGATTATGCCGAACATGCTATACTTTCATTTTCACGTGTCTAACACTCTCGGTTATATCTGCAGCATCAGGGTTTGAGGATACAAGGATACAAATATTATAATATTGCATTGCCATGGGGACTTGATAAGAGTTCCAAATTTTATTGATTTCGGTGCAGTAGAAGTGGTCTTCAAATCCTGTGATCGAATCGATCACAGGATTTGAAGCATCGACGACAGTTGATACGGGGTGAAGTTAATAAAAACCGTTTAAAAATATTTCGGACAAGTATCTATTATCAGAAAATTTACGTTTTGCGAAAAAGACGACATCACACATAAAAAAATCGTACTTTGAAAGACACGCTTTCATGTGCTTCGTAATAATCGTAATGTCAAACATTTAGATATTACCATAGCACTTATATTACCCAAAAAATGACCTGAATTTGTGAAAAGATACTTTAAAGAGAATATGGTATGTAGCTTACGTGTGTACCTGCGAAACGCTGGCGGCTAAGCTGTCATTTAAGTCGTTATGTCAATATGTTAGAATAATTTTAGTTTCTGTTTTTCTGGATGATATATATATATAAGTTGTCAATGTAATTAATTTAAATATTGTTTAATACATTCGCTCAGTTAAAAATAAGTTTTATTATTGATTCCGTTAAGTCCCACACGTGTATTTGACTTTGATATCTAATATAACTGTCATGGACCATTTATATCCACCTGTTCTAACTATAGATCAAGCCCATGGGGTTTCATTAAGTCTTTTATGTATGGCTGATTCTTATAGCTGCTTCGCTGTTTTCGCACGCATAAGAAAGTGAAGGGCATCTAAAACGTTGTGTAAAAATATGATTTTATGTAAAACATAAAATCCACCACATTTTATTTGTGTATGCCTGATTGGGGAATCATAAAGACTCCGTTTAGATAGTATACTCGGGTAGCATCTTGACCTATTGCTTCTTAAAATTGTACCATGGAGTCGCTGAAATAGTCTTACATTCAGCTGTATAGGTTTGTCCGAAATACGTTTGATAGGCAATATTTAAAGCGCCTAAAAGAAACAATTTGGAAAGTAGCCATACATTACATGCACACCATACACTCAGAACATAGAAATATAATAAACGATACAGTCTTTAATACTATTTGCGTTTTCTTTGGCTCTATATTTCTGATATATTGTGTTATCTCCAAAATGCATTTGAATGTTGGTTCTATGTTTAGTGCCTATGATTTAATCACAGCACGTACATGTTTTTGTCACGTATCTCCAAAAAGGGTAAATTATAACAATGTTCTTGTAAATTCGACATTCAATTGTGTATTAACATTAGTAAAAGAACGGCATTATGTACTCAACTTACTCATTTCAAATGACACTTTCGTTTCATTAAAGAGGTTGATAAATAAGTGGCAATTTTAGTAAAAATATTTTTTGAAAACATTCTATAGGATAACGTCATCCACATTATTAGTACGATCACTGTGCATGGTCAAGTTTATCTGTGTTATACAGGGTTACTTTTTAACCGTTACAATAAATATGTACCATATCATTGGTATAGAAAATAGATCACATTTATCAAATACATTTTTTTTATTAATTTACCCTTCATGCAAATGTAACATAATGGGCGCCATTCCCGGTTCACTATTGGGATGCATACTAACGAATGTAATAATATAGTTACGCATAATGTCTTCTTGCCGAAATATTGAAATGGCGAATCATATTTATGCATATTTTTTTACGCATAATATAAAAAAGCATACACATTAAAGGCATACACGTCATAATAACTAATATCACAAAGTATAAATACAAAATTGCATAATCATTATTATGCTTCATTTCATGATGCATACAAATAGTTAATCCTAAAATTAGACTACCCACTGGCATGATTGACATGCTATTACAGTTAGCTGCCTTTCGTTTACGATTGACGATTAAGCGTTAGCGATTGGCAACTTGTCTATGCATCCAGGCGTTCTACAGTATACGGAGAATGACAGTAGATTCACAATTAGTTTTATGAATAAAAGTGACGGTGAGTAATAAAAAAAAAAGCGATTAAGGAAAACCGATTGTTTCAACATGGCAAATCAAGTGTGTATAATCTGTATAATATTTGGGAATAATAGCGAGGTCGACGGGGGTCTACCGTGGCAGACCCCCTTTTCTGCGTAGTTTAGGCGCTTCGCGCCTGGACAACACACTAACCTAACCTAACCTTTATCTATACTTTGAAATTAGATATTAACGCATTTTAATATTTTAGATTCAAGAGACCCGCAACAAAATAAAAGAATATTCTATAATATGTAAAATACTCAATATGTAAAATGGATGTTAATTGATTTAAAATTGATGTTAAACAAAGAAAAAGTGTTTTATTCAAATAGGGAACTAAAATGATGGTTTCCGAAATATATATATTATGACTAGTAACCATTAGTCCAAACAGTAATATGCGTAGTATACATTAGGCAAATATAAATTAGTCCAAGTTAAATTATTACAAAACTTTAATATGCGAACAAAGTAGTATGCCGAAATAATTACTATGCGACATTAAATTTATGCTAATACAAATTATGCGAAGAAAAGTATGCCAAAATAGAAAAGCCTGAAAAAGATTATGTGACCAGAAGGTATACCGCCATTCCCTATAGCAACTTTAGTCATTCGTATATTATTCCATTCAATTTTTTTATGAAAAGCTTATTTTTCAGTACAGGTGGTGCATTTTTACGCGCTTGTGCGAGAAGTGGTTCATTTTACGTCAGGTCGAAATCTTCGGAGGGCCATATGTACTGAAAAACGTCGTACGATACACGTGCGGAAACGAAATTCGTATCTTGTGTCGATTTAAAGCACTCCCTTCGGTCGTGCTTTAATTTATTCCACTCCTTTAGAGCTTAATTTTTTCGCACTTGAATCGAAATGTACTATTCTCGGTACGTTTTGTAACAATTCGCATTATTTTCCATATTTTTTTAAAATTGATAGTATATTATTAGTAGTGATTTATTGATACTCATGTCTGCCTGCGACCACGGGTGTAACGTCATGCCCGAAACGTCAGGATATAATTAAACGTAAGTTTACGCGATTAGGACCCGTTTGTATTTAAAATATGAGTGATAACCGTGAAAGTTTAAATCGCAAATGGTGCGACTGCTTGCAAAACATTTCATAAAATTATTCTAATTCCAAAATAAATTGTGTTTTTAAAATTTTATTGGATGATAACGAACTATTATGAACATAAAATCATATTTTTAATAGATACGAGTAGGTACCATTCTTATTTATTTCACTATTTTCGTCATGTCAAAATGTGTCATGGTCTCAGTAGTCATCCTACTGTTTTATCTATACTGTGTAATATGTTTGTTATTGTTTTGGTTTAATATATTGAATAACATAATTCTATTAATTTAGTCACTCACCACTTATGTTTATTCAGTCTCCGAAGCCCCAGTGACGATAACTTTGTTTTATGTGTTATCACACCAATCTTAAAGATAGTTTGGTTGACGACAGCGGTGCGCAAAATTGACGTACGTCCTCCCTCCGACAGGTCCCAATTGGGACTGAAAGATGACCGCAAGTACGATCCGGGAGCACAATTTCACATATTTTGTATGATGAAATATAATTCTTACAATATTAATTATTTCAACTCGAATACCTTTGACACAGACTTTGACGTTTCTTCTGATATATTTTTTTCTTTGTAAAGTTATGTTGTTCCGTGGCAAAATGAGTTTTCAT
>JALPQI010024138.1:0-14927 GCA_025490895.1 Thaumatotibia leucotreta | reverse complement strand
ACAGTCGAGTAAATTGAATGAGTTATCCCTCTCTGTCCACTCTTTCATATTAGTTTGACAAAGACAGTTAGCTGCCTTTCGTTTACGATTGACGATTAAGCGTTAGCGATTGGCAACTTGTCTAAGCACGCAGTTACGCCGACAAGAGTTTGACTCTTAAAGAAGGTGGGCAAATTGGCCTATTAACCAATAACGGCAAACGGTATGCCTCTGGATAGCTTATGTTAAGCTCCTAAACTTTTACTATGGCAGGAACTTCCAAATATGTGTGTGAAGAAACTTAATAACACTTAAAAACTGGGAGTTACAGAGTATTTAACTATCGCAAATGTTCGTGATTGACAGTTAGTGACTGTCATTATTACTCTTTCCTAATAAGTCTTAAATTAGTAAAGTGTTTAATTTCTGCAAATATGTCGTAATCTCGTAAGATACTCTGTATAGTGTATATGTATATAAAAATACATTTAAGGATCATTGTATGTTGTCCAAAAAATATTTAAAGTTAAATATTACGAAATAAATGTCTCATGGTAAATGATTGTTTTAGTTAACTTTTTTTCTCACAGCTGTTAGACTTTCTCTGCTTAAACAAAAAATTGTAGAGTACAAAACAACCTTTCCAAAAATATAATTATAGTTTGTTGTTATTGGCTATTAGGCCAGGGTCCATACATTTTTGCCCATCCTCCTTTATGATGATGATAAAACAATTCACTATAAAAACCATGACTGATTTTACTCCATTTTCACTCAATCGAGTCAATTTGCGAACTAATCGCTAGAAAGTTTACTCAGGAGACAGAAACAAGATATAGAAGTTAATGAGACCGCCTGGGATTCGTTTAAAATCACAATTGGGACCTTACTATGGACCGTGTTCTTATTTCATCATCTCCTTTAGGTATTTTCCAATCCTAGGTTTTAATCAATTTATTGTTTTATGCCGTATGGTGACGGCAGTAAGAATACATTTGTCACCACCCCAACTCCTCCTGCGGGTGTCGTAAAAGTCGACTAACGAATTGAAGTGTGACTGACCATTATTTGATAAAAGATTGATGATGGACAGCAGCGTCGTCATAGTGGAGACATTACTGCGATCGTCAATCCGCTTGCCCAGCGTGGCGATTATGGGCATTTACCTCCTAATGCGTCTATACGCATAGTTAATAGGAGAGGCCTACGTCCAACAGTGGACTATCATAGGCTGATGATGAGGTTTCAATAAAAGCCTGCATGATGTTAACACACTGCATACTTTTTGTTTTATATAGTTTACATTTTTAGTTGTATTTTTATCAAAATATAGTTTTATGTCTATTATTTCTATTTCATCACGGGCCTACAAATCCCGGTCTTTTGATAGGCTTGTGTGGGGATACAGAATACAGATCCAACACGTATTAGACGCCCTTGGAGAATTTTGCTGTGTTTTATGTAGGTACGTAGTTCTAAAGTGGTCGTAGTGTTCCAATTAGTTGTCAACTGGTAAGGGTCAGGAACAATCCGGGACAAACGGAACCCCGCCGGAACAGGCTCCCATTTCCGGCAACCATCTTTAAAAGTCGTTAATGACGTTATCGTCTAGACTTTGCTCTGCCTAGATCTTGAAACTCATGAATCTAGAACGAATTCTTATGTTGTAAAATACATAAAAAAATACGTAGGTACCTAGGTGACTATTCAGCAGCGTATTTACGGCGTTTTTATTTCGTCATCGCCTCAGCAAATATTATTACAAAGAGGTGACTCTAAAGGTGTACTTATTCAGATCAAATGAGCATTCGCTATTCGATATTCTATCCCCCACTCTACGAAATCAACGAATCACGTTGTGTGTAACGATCGAATTTCGTAGAGTAGGGGTTAGGATAGCGAATGCTCGTTTGCTCTGAATGCACCTTAATAGTATTGTTTGAATGTAAACGTGATTCAGTACCAGTGCCAAATAGCATAATAAATATTGTTGCGACTCGTCCTTCCGTCACGGTAAGGTGGAAGTACTAGTGTGTAACATGTTAACAGAGAATATTTATTTGAATTACGATATTTTGCTTATATATAAATCTGCATGAAGTATTGTCATGTGTTTTGCGAGAGGAGTTTGTAAGTTTTGTTAAATACTTAGTATTTATTTATTTTTAAGGTGACAATATCGAAATTTCTCAAACTTACAAATTTTAAATTTTTTAGGCAACTCCATTGTACGAGTAAGTGTCAGGTAGGTTTGCTGGCAGTCCTAATAGATGGCAACTAGATAAAAGTTTGAATGTCATGTATTGGGACTTGGAAATATTAACACTAAAATCCTAATAAATGTCAGCCTGTCTTGAAATTATGCAAGTTTTTTTTTATGTGTTGAAGGTAGGCAACTGAGCTCTCAGAGCACCTGATTGGAAGCGGTAAGAGAGGCCCATGGACATAGCGACCAAAAAAATCGCTTATGCTCTGCCTACTTGAATTAGATGGATTGCCTCTATGCCGTAGTTACACCGGCTATCTTACCCCCAAACCGGAATACAGTATTAATTATTTAGCGGCAGATTAACGGGTAAGACGGTGGTAGCTATCCGGGCGGACCCTGCACGAGGTCCTACCAGCAAAGTTGTTATATGAAGCATTAAAGGCACATACATTCATCATCGTTTAAATGCCATGATAGATGATTTTATATTATCGGTGGCAACTCAAGCTATGATGACGAGTATTGGTACAGCGTCGGGTATTAATACTTCCACCTTACTAATTGCGAGACGCCAATGACAAATCCGAGCAGTTGAAACGCTCGGCGGATATTCGCCCACCTACCGTACTTTACCTTCAAGAAGTGCAGTATGACTTTTATAAATGTATTAGTGAATTATGATTGAGTTGATAACGACATAAACATGACAATAAGGTCGGATTATCTATACAGGGTGGAAGGTGGAACAGAACGACGATCTTTCCCGCTACCGACCGAGTCTACCAACTATTACGATAAACTTTCAGTATGGGACCAACATCGAAAAACATACTTGGAAAATTGACTTTTCCATACTATTGCGCTCGAACTAATCAGTCAATATGTATGATGTTGGTCCCATACTGAAAATTCATCGTAATGGTTGGTAGACTCGGTCGGTAGCGGGAAAGATCGACGTTGCGTTCCACCCTGTATAGAAAATATAACAGTTCATTATATCCACCCTACGAATGTACACTGCCGACACATGGCAAAAACAGATTCGCTATATTTTATCTGCGCTGGTTGTGTTAATAAAGCTACTTTTACATTCAAACATGACATTACTCGAAAATTAATCATAACCCTGAAAACCGTATCAACCTAACCTAAATTCATTTATACCTGCGTCCAAAGTTAACCCGAACACTGCCGCAGGCTGAGGTAACCGCGGATTTATGCGCCGCCATTTTTAACCCTTCGTGGCTTAACATGATAAATGCGTGCCCTAAATTAGTTTGTTACATGTCAGTTTTATCTCGGTTTTGACACTAATGTTTGCCTGCAGGCTACAAGGTGACAATGTTTAACCTTTTGTATACAGGGTTACTTTTTCACCAGTACAATAAATCAACATACGCAATAGTAGTCCAAAATACTAAGTACTAGCACGTTTTGTTACCCCTTTGGAACAAAAAAACTAATTATAAATATTAGAGGTGGGTCCCCACCTCGGACGTTAGGTGATCTTGGTCGTTTTTCTTTGGTATATGACATCTAATATTTATAACTTATCTAGTATTAAGTAGTGTGACTACTGGGGAAAAATAAAAAGTACAAATAAAATATTTTGTTAGTTAATAATTTGATTTGTGTTTTCGCAATACGTTTTAAAATAGTAATGTTCGAACTTATCCGCAAATTTCGTTTTCGTCATTTGGTCGACAGGACATTTCTTGTTAGAAATGTCCTGTCGACCAAATGACCAATATCGAAAATGGACCTATCGACGTGTATAAATTAAATATTATAGTATAAAATATACTGTCATGTCAACTGTTTGTTTAAAATGTCATCGCGCGCGGCATGGTGAGTTGGATCACCCCTTCCCGCCGCCCTCGTCATACCGCACCGTTGACGCCTTGTAATTAGTGCGCCCATTATGTTACATTTGAATGAAGGATTAAATTTCATAAAAAATAAAAAATAAATGTTTTAATTTTATTTCATAAATGTGATCATCTATTATCGATACCAATGATTTGGTAAAATTTATTGTACCGGTGAAAAAGTAACCCTGTATAGCTGTCAAAAAAATGGCGTTGAATTTCATATCTTCATCGACCTATTATACAGGGTGACATCTGGGTCAAAGAGGGAGTGAATAGGATATTAGGAATGGTCACGCTGAGCAACTACGGAGATAACCAAGAATTCGTGAAATTACGAGTTAATTGAGCCATAATTTGTAAGTATCAATTAAGGTAAGGTGGGGTAAGATGAAACGGTTTTTTATGTGAAACGCGTACATCGTTCATGCGTGACGAAAGCTGGATGCGAGCTCATATCTTATAGTAAACGGCCTTAGGTTGGCATTATGGCTACTCATACAATTTTTTATTTATAATAGGTAGACGATTGACTACGATCATACCTGCTGGTAAGTGATGATGCAGTCTATGGTGGGGCACGTTTACCTATGAGATACCTATTCACTCTGGCCTTGAAGATATTCAGATTGTACACATGCGGAAACACAGTTTCGGGCAAGGCATTCCACTCTTTGGCAGTTCGCATAAAGAAAGTCGAAGCGAAACGCTTCGTGCGTAAAAATAAATAAAAAACCAAACATGTATAACATAGTATAAACATGAACACTCAGAACCCAGATAGTATAATTACATCTGTCAAGGTATAAACTACATCAAAACAAAGTAAAACAAAGCTTAGCAAAGCGCGTCAAAGTGCCGCATTCGTGAACAAAGATGGCGGAACAAGTTCGCGTTTAACTGAATTAAAAGCTCTGTACAGTTGTATCTTACTAACGAGCCTGTACGCAAACTTATGGGCTTATTACGTTTCGAGGGAATAACGATAGCAATCACCGTTTAGAGTTAGTAATCATTAAAACCAAACAGTTTTACAATAGGTACAATAATTATAATAACGCTTTATTGCACAACATAGATAGATATAGAACAATTATTACATGTTTGAAAGTGGTGAACAAAAAGTGGTCTCATCGATAAATGTGGCACTAAAAATATCGAAAGTTAGGTCATGTTTATAGTTTATATACTTTTACATACTTCTAGTTATATAAATAAATAAATAATGAAAATGCAATAGTAATCGTGGTTAAATGTCCCAGGCTGAAGGTACTAGTTGTGTAAATAAAGAAAAATATGTAATACCTGATTTTCCGTCCACATACACTGTTTGTTTTTATATCTTAGCAATTTCATATGTGGTATAAAATAAATGTTATAATTTTCATCTTTCTTGCCGTGTTGCACTTGCATAATTGTTGGTTGTGTTCTTCAATTAATATACTCTTCATCTCTAGGATATTGTAGGCGTGAATGCTTATGATAGACAAGACTTAGTGTTGTCTAAATGTAAGGTCCGTGCAAACTGACATTGATTTATAACGGTTAACGGATATAGTAAAATTTAGCTTTGTTTTCATCTAACATCATAATTATTTTAAACACAAAATGTATAAATAATAAATAATAAATAAATAAATATCTTGGGACGTCTTACACAAATCGACCTAGTCCCACAGTAAGCTCAATTAAGGCTTGTGATGTGGGTACCAAGCGACGATATATATAATAGATAGATACATATAGATACTTAAATACATAGACAGCCATGACCAAGGAACAAATATTTGTGATAAATAAATACACAAATAATGCCCTCGCCGGGATTCGAACCCGGAACCTCCAGCTTCGTAGGCAGGGTCACTGCCAACTAGGCTACGGAGGCTGACATCTATAATTGTAAATTGTAGACCATACGGTCGTAAAACGTATTGTATTGTATTGTATCATTTTAAATGTCATTGATCTGTCTTTGTTTCTATTGTGTTGCCAATTCTTTTTGCGCTAGCACTGCGTTCAGTTTATTTATTTTTATTTAAGCCACATCTGCACGCTGCGATCGTGGCCCACAGAATGGGCTCGCTGGAAGATCAGCGCTAACCTCTGGGTGAGCATTATGCTGAGGCGAGTCCATTTCGTGGTAAAATATTGTGCTGTATTTTGTTTGTATTCATCCTGTGTTTAGTTTTACTGATTTTTACTACGAATAAATGATTTTGAATTTGAATTTGAATATTTTTGTCTATTTCCATAATTTCCTTGTATCATGAATCGAGCCTTACGCTAAATCGAATTTATTAAGACAGGAAAACATACACTCTGGGGTCCCATGAACATACGGTTTCTCATCATCATCATCATCATCAGCTTATGATAGTCCACTGCTGGGCGTAACCCTCTCCTATTTAGCGTGTAAACGCATTAGGAGGTAAATGCCCATAATCGCCACGCTGGGCAAGCGGATTGGCGATCGCAGTAAAGTGTCCACTATGATGACGCTGCTGCCCATCATCAATCTTTTATCAAATAATGGTCAGTGACACTTCAATCCCTTAGTCCACTCTTACGACACCCGCAGGAGGAGTTGGGGTGGTGACAAATATATTCTTACTGCCGTCACCACACGGCTGACCACTTATTGCCACTAGCAATATTGTTGACCCATCTACGGGTATTTTCTGTAAAAAAGGCACCCTATTAGTAACAGTAAAAAAGGGAAATCGTAGTCAATTTGTAATGAACAAGAAATGAATGGTTTTGTGGTCATTTCATAATGTTTTAAACATATACCAGCATAACAAAATAAAAACGTTTAACAAGTTTTTTTCATGCTTACTAAATGTCTTAGCAAAACTGACATGACATCTGAATAGTATGAATAACGTTTTTATCTATCTATATGTATCTAACAACTTGCGCCAAATGTGTCAATTCATGTTTGAAATTTTATATTTATTTTGGGATTATGTGTTTTGCATGTTATTTTAAGTCTATTTCAAATGAAATGTATATTGTATATGAATAAATAAATAAAATGAAATGACATTTTCTCGTAAACTCCGTTAAGGTAAGTTGGGGTAAGATAAAACGGTTTTCATCACATTTGCTGTCTAAGCGCGCCATTGCTTACGCGCGTAGCGGGAGTAATAGAAAAGTGATATTCCCTAGGGAGTAATAGAAATGTCAGTACGTCATTTAATAATATTATGTCTTAAAACTTATTTTTTTGTCGGCAAGTGTGATGAAAAACATTGTATGCATCACGGTAGGTAAGTGGAATACTAACTCGAGTCATAAAAGCTTCTAACACTCTCGTTAGTAATTCCGTACTTACCTCCCTTGATGCACAATGTACTATTTCAGAATGGGGAAAGACAGAAAGTCGTCTTTCTGGCACAGCGTCTGCTGGTAGCATTTTGTCTAACCCCGTTCAAAAAACCTTTTCATCTTACCCTTATTACCTTACAATGAAAAACTATCATTACCGTCAAATGCGCCAACATTGCCACCACGGGAAAGTTTGCCCGTAACGCAATTTTTTTACAAATCGGTTTGTGGGGTAAATTTAATCACAGTTCTAGCAACTCCACTATTTTTAGTAGAAACTAGGTTATATGGGTGGCAACACTGCGCATCATATTTGCAGCTAACGTCAATCAGTAGCTTGTTCCAACTCGTTGAGTGCAGTGCGTTATTTGGCGGGCAAATTCTTAGTGAAGTTTCAAAGTGAATTGTGCAAAATGGGGAAGACGCTGGTAGGTAAAACTCATGCCATGTAATAAAATAAGATGTGTAGATTGTTTTTCTGTTAATAAAGTTACTAAAAGCCTATTATTAACGGAGTTATTGTCTTAGAGAATGTTACCCAGCCATGTAGCAGCCGGTCATTGTAAACTTTGCCCATCGCCAAAAACGTCCTAGGGTTGTCACCTCGTTGTATTTACCAGCCTTTGCGAATAAAAGAGGTTTTTGTTTTATAAACGAATATTTACATCGTACTTTTGTTTTTATTCTTTTTACACTACGAGTATTATCAACAGACTTTAATGATAAAGGAAAGTGTTCTCCATTCGTGTGTATTATTATCTCTCTTTGATCATCATCATCATCATCATCAGCCAATGGACGTCCACTGCTGGACATAGGCCTCCCCCAGAGAGTTCCACAAAGTTCGGTCGTGAGCTGTCCGCATCCACTGGACACCCGCAACCCTCACCAGGTCGTCGCTCCATCTTGTGGGGGGCCTTCCCACGCTGCGCCGTCCAGTGCGTGGTCGCCACTCGAGAACACGCCGACCCCACCGGTCATCGGTCCTCCGGGCAATATGGCCAGCCCACTGCCACTTCATCCTGGCGATTCTTTGGGCTACGTCCGTCACTTTCGTTCTTCTGCGGATCTCGTCATTCCTGATGCGATCTCGCAGAGAAACCCCGAGAAGCCCTCGCAGAGAAGCCCTCTCCATCGCTCGTTGAGTGACTCTGAGCCTCCTAATGAGTCCCATAGTGAACGACCACGTTTCAGATCCGTAAGTAATCACTGGCAACACACACTGGTCGAAGACTTTCGACTTGAGACACTGCGGTATATTGGACGAGAAGATATTGCGTAGTCTCCCGAACGCCGCCCAACCCAGTCTGATTCGTCGATTGATCTCCTTCTCGAAGTTGGACTTACCCAGCTGGACTGTTTGTCCCAGGTATACATATTCGTCAACAACTTCGAGTGTAGAGTTTCTAATTTTCACTGGAGTTGGTATCACACTCTTTGATCACGGGCCTATAAATCCCGGTCTTTTAATAGGCTTGCGCGGGGATACAGATCCAACACGTAGAGGCCCTTTGGAGAAATTAGCTGTGTTTTACACCTGCTGCAATCCATTCACGGGCACAAAAATAGATATCCGTGAACCGGTCCCAGCAGGCATATAGAGGCTATTGGATGGATGATTGGTAGGAGGTAGTACTTACCTAAAATTATAGGTAAGAATTATTATACTTACATTAATTAGGTACGTTTCTTTTAATATATGAACAAGAGTTGATGTTGATTTATTTGAAATTTAACATGTTAATAAACAATAATTGTTAATTGATATCAAGAATCTTTTTATTGTTTTCAATTACTCATAGTACCCACGTATTCTTCTATTATTCAATAATAATATAAAAATTATCATCATAAGCTTTGTCTTATTTTACCTTAACGCTTTACTCAAATTTACTCAAAAGTGACAACCCTAATACTTTTGAAATCTCAGGTACCGTTTGTATGGGATAGGGAAAAAACTGCCAGGTAACATTGCCCACTTGATTTATTCAAAAATTTACACAGTTATCGCCGAGCTGTTTACAGGAAACGGTAGGATTGCCCGTAAGCTAGGTGTGATTCTTGTTTCAAAGCTATACGAGCTATATTTAAGTGCAAAATTGACGTGGGCAATGTTGGCCAAAAGTCCGGATAACTTTACCCGCACTCAAAATCGCAAAAAATATTAATAAAATGATGATTTAAAAAATTTTACGAGACACAGACAACTGCACTTGATCACAATAAACCTGTTAAGCCAAAAAAAGTAGTAGGCTTTCATAGTTTTTTTTTTGAGAAATTCGTGTTTTTTTGAAAAAAGCGGGCAAAGATAGGGCATTTGACGGTATCGAGCATTTTCGCGAGAAGAGATCCAAAAAAATTTTTTTTAAGGTAGGTAAATTTAATGTTTTTCCTACTCAGAATAACGAGTTCTTTCAATCTAGGAGAAAAAAAGTACGAGAAAAAAATGGTCCCACATTTTTCATACATTTTACATGCTCTCCACTTTGTAACCGCTGTACAAAGTGTTTGAAAAACGGTTACGTAATAGAAACAAAAAGTTGGGACACTTTTTTTCTTCTAGTAGGATCGAAAGAGCTCGTGATTCTGAGCAGGAAAAACATAAAATTTACCTGTTTCAGAAAAATACGTTTTTGTATCTCTTCTCGCGAAAATGCCCTATCATCGTATTGCTATGACACGTATTGAGTGAGGCAAGCCTATTCCTGAGTTAGTGAGTGTCACGCTCCAAGTCGCGAAGTAAACACGTAGAGTGCCTCACACCTCCGTCTCATTCCATAACACGTGATCAAAAGTGTGTGTTACAATTTATTTTCTTGACTTCTAGAATAACTACAGGGTGAAACATGAGTCGTGAACAGTAGGTACGAGTAATACGTTTTTCTAACTCTATAAACAACTAACAGTCAGCCTCCGTAGCCCAGTTGGTAGTGACCCTGCCTACGAAGCTGGAGGTTCCGGGTTCGAATCCCGGCGAGGGCATTATTTGTGTATTTATTTATCAGAAATATTTGTTCCTTGGTCATGGCTGTCTATGTATTTAAGTATCTATATTATCTATCCTATCTATTATATATATCGTCGCCTGGTACCCACATCACAAGCCTTAATTGAGCTTACCGTGGGACTAGGTCGATTTGTGTATTTTAAGTTTAAGATATATTTATATATATTTTAAAGTAAAGTGTTAACAATTGAATGCCTCACAAGTTACATAGAAATATTAGTCATGTTTTTAATTTTATTTTTGTATTTTCGGGGCTTTAGTTTTCTAGGTGTTTTGCAAAAATGATATCGGCTATTTAAGCTATTTAAAACGTTAAATGTGATAAATAATATCATTTAATTTTACACGAAATTATAAAATTGTGGCAGGAGTGCCGATCGCTGGTTACAGCAATCTGTGAACATTTCAAATGTCTAACTATAACAATCACGAGATACAGACAGAGAGACAGATAGCGGAGTTTTAGTGATAGGGTTCCCTTTTTACCCTTTGGGTACGGAACCCCAAAAATTCTGAGCACTTGAGGACTTAAGCCGTATTGCAATTCACAGGCATTTGCCTGCAACAACTTCAGTATAAAATTACCCACGTTCACCCCCTATACAAATATAGGAACATGTTTCTTCCGTGATAATATAGTTCTATGGTAGGATAATCATCATCATTATCATTTTCAGCCGTTTATTGCCCACCTCCCTGTACGCCAATGGTCCTCTTCCTCTGCTAAGCTCATCCAAAAGTGACCCGCACTCTTTCGAATATTGGTCACCAATAGAGCGGACGAACGCCTAAATTAGTTTACACATAATATGTGCCTCGTTGGTTTTTTGCCGTGTGGTGACGGCGGTAAGAATACATTTGTCACCACCCCAACTCCTCCTGCGGGTGTCGTAAGAGTCGACTAAGGGATTGAAGTATCACTGACCATTCTACAAGATTGATGATGGGCAGGAGCGTCATCATAGTGGACACATTACTGCGATCACCAATCCACTTGCCCAGCGTAGCGATTATGGGCCTTTACCTCCTAATGCGTCTATAAGCAAAGTTAATAGGAGAGGCCTACGTCCAGCAGTGGACTATTATAGGCTGATGATGATGATGATGGTTTTTATAAATAATGGGATTAATCTATTATGGATTTGAACAACAATGTCTTCGTAAAAGCTCAGTCTATCCAAGCCACGAAGACAGCTTCGCTACAAAATCCTTCGCGTAACTCGTTAACCAGATTTGCTTAAGACCGTTCTAAAATCACTGGCAGCTACAAAATAATCGCAGTCCGAAAAAAAATAAATAAAAAAACAAACGCTTAACTCGCGAAGCAGATCCGATTAGCGAAGCGTCCAATGAACAAGAGCAGTTATTAATTATTTGCGATCGGTGCAGGACTGACATTCACTAAGTTTCCAACCGTTCTATTCTAAACCAGTATAAGAGCTCCCTTATACTTGTTCTATACGCGGTTCAATTTATACTGGTCATGATCGTGTAGCTTATTTCATGGTCTTTGTGAAGACCAAGGCAGGCGTCGGGCACCCGAATTCGAATTTAAATTTTAAACGGAACGGTGTTTGTATTTGGAATTGTTTGATTGGAGTTTATTAAGATAACTTTTGTTTTGAGATTGGAGTTCGTCTGTTTAATTCTATTGTTAGCATGGTAAGCCGGAAATACGTACTTACAGTTTCGGTATAAACCAGAGCCTTCGTTTTGCGACAAGTACCTACCCATCAAAGTTATAAGGACCGCTTAATTAGCATTTTGCATTTACAATTGTTTACACAGGTGAGGTTGGCTTGAAGTGCCACACTTTAAAACATCATTATTATAACATTGGCATATTTTTCATTATCATTTTTAAAATTCTAAAAGATTACACACGTTTCGTATCGAGCACCCAATAGGTAGAAAAGACACTGTACTCTATGGCATATACGGACACATTGATTAATAATTGGCATCATCATCATCATCAGCCTATGATAGTCCACTGCTGTACGTAGGCCTCTCCTATTAACTATGCGTATAGACGCATTAGGAGGTAAATGCCCATAATCGCCACGCTGGGCAAGCGGATTGGCGATCGCAGTAACGTGTCCACTATGATGACACTGCTGCCCATAATTGGCATAATTAATGATTAATTAGTCAAACTTTGTTGTCTGGCAACCTATATTTACGTCGCTTTATGCTTATATCATACAACATTGAGTATTCTATACTGTCAAACAGCGTTAGTATACCAAGAAAATAAATAACTTATCTAATTACAAATGAATTACTTCCAAAACTAAAAGCCAATTGTGGCCCACCCCTGCCTGTCTAGTCGCAGACCGTAATATCCTGCCGCTGTGATGTCTGACTTTCGTTTGTCTTTTGCGTACGGCGAAATGAAATTGCACATACGAGGAATCAGCCATTTTGGGCCTCACATTTATTTATATAATAAATCATCATCATCATCATCATATCAGCCGAAAGACGTCCACTGCTGAACATAGGCCTCCCCCAAAGATTGCCACAATGACCGGTCCTGCGCCACCCGCGTCCGGCGGACTCCTGCGACCTTCACCAGGTCATCAGTCCACCTTGTGGGGAGCCTACCCACGCTACGCCTTCCGGTACGTGGCCGCCACTCAAGAACCTTCCCGCCCCAATGGCCATCGGTTCTACGCGCAATGTGCCCCGCCCACTGCCACTTCAGTTTAGCGATTCGGAGAGCTATTTCGGTTACTTTAGTTCTGCTGCGGATGGTCTCATTTTTAATCCGATCACGCAGAGAGACTCCTAGCATAGCCCTCAGCATTAGCATACCTATATTAAATGTCATGTACCAATGTGGCCGTGTGGTGACGGCAGTAAGAATACATTTGTCACCACCCCAACTCCTCCTGCGGGTGTTGTAAAAGTCGACTAAGGGATTGAAGTGTCACTGATCATTATTTGATAAAAGAATGATGATGGGCAGCAGCGTCATCATAGTGGACAGATTACTGCGATCGTCAATCCGCTTGCCCAGTGTGGCGATTATGGGCATTTACCTCCTAATGCGTCTATATGCATAGTTAATAGGAGAGGCCTACGTCCAGCAGTGGACTATCATAGGCTGATGATGATGATGATGACCAACGAAAAAATACCAAAGCTTACTTTAATTTGAGCCCATGTACTCCTCGTGGAATTTGAACCCACAGCTTTCGCGGCTTGTGACTGTAACAAAATACAGTACTTATACTTTTTTCATGTAAATACCCCCTGTATAAGTAGATATTTCAGTCTACCTATATGAATGTATAAAGGTACCTATAGTCTGAGATTTCTAAGAATGAACTTTAGACAGGTTAGAAATGACGCTTATATCTTTTCATCACACTTGCTATCTAAGCGTGCCATTGCATGCATGCGTAGCGGAAGTAATAGAATAGTGAATTTCCTTAGGGAGTAATAGAAATGTCAGTAAGTCATTTAATAATATTTTGTATTAAAACTTATTTTTTTGTCGGCAAGTGTGATGAAAAACATTGTATGCATCACGGTCGGTAAGCGGAATACTAACTCGAGTCATTAAAAGCCCTCCGCCTACGGCGTCGGGCTTCTTACACTCTCGTTACTAGTTCCGTACTTACCTCCCTTGATTCACAATGTACTAATGACGTTAAGGCTATCAAAAAAGGTGAATCTTATATACCCTCATATTAGGCCAGCTGTACACCTGTAAGTTCTTACGTAAGTTAAAGGGACGAAACTATACTAAGGAATGAGAGGTGAATATCACTATCTCATTCCTTGGTATAGCCCCGTCCCTATAACTTACGTAAGAACTTACAGGGTGTACGGCTGGCCTTAATAAGGATTAATATACAGGGTGTTTTTTTTTCGACCGTTCAAATTCTACGTAGTGAATGTGTAGGTCATACTGACCAACTTTTACTATGGCGACAAAGTCGAAATCGCGAAAAAAAAATCAGCTGTTTCATACAAATTGGCGGCATTACGCCGGCCGAAATGTATGAAACAGGTGATTTTTTTTTTCGCGATTTCGACATTACGCCGGCAAAAATTGGCGGCATTACGCCGGCCGAAATGTATGAAACAGGTGATTTTTTTTTCGCGATTTCGACTTTGTCCCCATAGTAAAAGTTGGTGAGTATGACCTACACATTCACTACGTAGAATTTGAACGGTCGAAAAAAAAACACCCTGTATAACTGTCAAAAGTTCATCGGTGCGTTATTGTGGGTAACATTTAACATCTGTTCATTTTCATCATCATCATCATCATCATCATCAGCCTATAATAGTCCACTGCTGGACGTAGGCCTCTCCTACTAACTATGCGTATAGACGCATTAGGGGGTAAATGCCCATAATCGCCACGCTGGGCAAGCGGGTTGGCGATCGCAGTAATGTGTCCAGTATGATGACGCTGCTGCCCATCATCATTTTTTTTATCAAATTAAATAATGGTCAGTAACACTTTAATCCCATAGTCGACTCTTACGACACCCGCAGGAGGAGTTGGGGTGGTGACAAA
>JALPQI010024137.1:0-14329 GCA_025490895.1 Thaumatotibia leucotreta | reverse complement strand
CATTAATGGCTTGAAAACCCGAATACTGCAGACGATAAACTATTATTATTGGTCTGGAATATACACAAATCACAAAAAATCTAAATAGGTATGAAAAATGTTACATAACATGTTTTTCCACTCGTATACAATTGTTTGTTTGGGACGCAACGTGCGTAGTACCTCACCTTGGCCACACTATAACATCGGCTGGATCGGCAGCTGAATGTGTGGCCAAGCTTAAGCACGCCAAGTAGGTAGGTACACGTACAGTGCTCTGGAACCAATGTAGGTACCTACGATTTTATACCGATAGCAGTCAAGTGGAGAGGACCCTAGGAAGCTGAGGCCACAGTATAAAGAGACAAGTCCAGTAGTCACTCTCCGGCAGTGGCGACGCGAATGATACCTACTGCACAGGGTTGAACAAAATTAATTATTCGACTTGGTACAAAGGTACTATAGGTATATCTGTCAATATGAGTACTACAATACCACATCATGACATTGCATCAGTATTGAATACTGATGATTATGAAAAATAATACTAAATATTATGTACCTTAGGTATCGATTAGTCTCATGCACAGAATCATTAAAACTAAAATATGTAACATCATGATAAATGAACAAGAAACTAATTATTAGTGAATTGTTTCGATATATTGTGTTGCAATGTAAGCAGTTATGCATTCTCATTTGTGTCGAGGCGGTAATGGCGGTAGAACGCGGCTCGCACGGCGCGCGCTTTAAAAGGAATGTAAATAGACTAGGGAGCTCGCTGACGTTAGTTGTAATGAATTAGATATATTTAATTGAACTACATTTTACATGAATGTAACGAGGTATATACCTACATATATATGATGTAATATGATAAATAAGAGTTCATGTAGGTAAGTAATTGAAACCAATATTTATAAGAAATAACAGAATATATTTATTTAAAGTATTTACACAGGTATTGTACTTAATACTTCAAACTATAAATTACACACACTAAAATATTTACGCCTGTTTCGTGACGTACGGAATGCCTGATTATTAAATTTCAAAGTGTAATAAATTCTCATCCTAATATAGAATTTTAATAAATATTGCTTTGGAAAGCAGGGGCAGGGTAGAGTCAGTTCGATTTCTTCCATTTTTTTATAAATCGAGAGACCAATTTTACAGTTCAAATATTGTTTTTCGAAGGCTCCTCGAAACACCTGCTCCAGCTTTTCTACATATTTGACAAAATCATCAGGTGGGACTACTAACAAATTACGGTCAGTTCCATAATTTCTATAAAACAAGTACCTCGACTCCACAGAGTTGCAAACCGGGTCATGAATGTCCATACTATCCAAGTATGATTTAAATAAATCGCAGTCTTTATGAAGGTTGATTACCTTTCTCATCAAAGCTCCACATATGTAAATAAAAGCATTCTTTTCTGGAATGTCAAACTCGGTATAGTCAGACCGCACGATTTCACTGAGACTATTTCTTTGCTCATCAATACTCAAAGAATTGGTACCAAAATCTCTACCATCATCAAAGGTGGTTTCCGAATCTTTGAGTTGAATGAGAAATTCGCTTAAGTCTTCAATTTTAGTACAATTACCATGTTTTGGGGGCTGGTTGAGGTTCGCAAAATATATTTTACGAAAGGCAGATATAAATTGTCTGCTAGTTGGTTCAGTAGCCCTGCCATTATTGGATCTAATTTTTCCGAAAAAGTTTTGTATGATGTCTTGATTAAGTCGCCTAGTGAGTAAATATTGATAACCCTCCTGTTCAAGGTCTTCGTGGAGACGCAAAATTGATTTAATCGTGATTTGAAAGCCTTGAATAAATTTGACACATTTAGTGCCGTCATGACCAGTTCTAGGGTTGATTAATTTTAATGTTTTAAAAAACAACAACATATCATTTAAGAAATTAATTTGATTTATATTTCCACTGAATGCTTTTTTGTACATGTAACTGTGATGGAAAATAGAAGAATTTAGTATATCAAACAGGTCGTTCATCATTTTAACTAATTCAACTGTATGTTTGGCTGATTCGTCTAGGATTTTCATATCTACACAAGTTGACATACCAGCGGCTACAGATCTACTTAGGACTTGTGTCGCATAGCGGACTTTCATTTTTTCGAAGTTTGATGGATTAATGTGACTGTTCGTTAGTTTATGTGCCTGTTTAAATGTCTTCATTTTGTCGTGTTCGTAGAATTTGATTACGTGGTCAAACTTTGCAACTGCATCATTACGAAAATGAAAATCATACGTCATTAAATTATTTCTCACTAACTTTATTAAATGAGGAGCATCGAAAATGTAGTAAATTTGATGACCGTTAATAGTAAATTGAGTTTGATCAGTGGAAATGCCTCTATTTTTGGCCGCATTTAAAAGATCAGATCCGAGATCTGATACGAATGCTCTTACTTTTAAGCCTATATCGAAAAGTTTTGATGTGAGTTTGTCGATCCATTTTGATATGTTTTTATCATTTTTGCACTCTGAAACCAAAGCAAATCCTATTGGCTGAGACCATTTAACAAAAATACCTCGTATTAAGACTGCTAAAGCATATTTGGCTGGGGATGGAGATTGTATGCCATCTACTTCATGAAACCCGATGATTTTGTCCTTTTTAATGTCATAAAACAGATTTGTTTTAAGACTCATTGCATCCAATACTAGTGTACAATGTTTTTCTGCGTCAGACATATTATTGACTTTCATTTTAAGGGCATCCATTAAATTGTCATTGATCTGAGTTGAAATTGGTATATACATCTTAAATAATGTCACTTTATTTGGCAGGCAGATTGTGTTTTCTAATAATCGATAAGCTTGTGGGCTGACATAGAACAGATTCAAACAAAACATTTTACATTCTAGAGAGTACCTATTTCCTTTGCAGTGTGATTTTAAATATGTTTGAGCTTTTACTAATACAGCTAAGTCCTTGGATAAGAATCGATCACACAATTTATGAAAAACATGTTCCGATTTATTTGTCAGTTCAGTTTTAACGGTTTTTAATCGCTTCCGGCAATCTTTTAATTCCGATTTCAGTTTACGTTTTCGCGGAGAATTAGCAGAAAGAGAATCCAGAGTTTGCGTTCCTGACATCATCTGGTCGTTTGCTGTTTGGGTTGAAAAGTCACTTGTAGACTGATTTGTTTGGGTTGAAGTGGTATTACCATAAAGCTGAGATTGTATGTGTTCATCTGCTGTAGGTCGGTTGGGCAAGTTTAAACTTGGTAGGATATCTCTTTTTAATCTTTTTTTACCATTTTTCTCTGATATCAGAACATCTTGCTCGTTAAAATGTTTATCACATATTCTTTTGTCACATGTCGGGTCTTTGCCAATTAAATCATCTCGAAATATCAACCGCAACCATTGCATTCGCCTGAAAAAAAAAATTTCTAAATAAATTTAAACTTTTGACTAAGTGATATGTGTTATCACGTACTACATACTTGCTTCGCAAGTTTGACTAGAATACCTATGCAATTCTTTATACTAAACTGGCAAAATTAAGTACCTCTTAACGCATATTGAATTATTAGAAAAAAGGACTCGGGATCTCGGCCTATGGGATTGCAAAAATATTTGAGCTTAGACGCGAGTTTGCCTTGCGCTGACCAATCACGACCCGCGGCGCGAATTTCGAACAGGCCGCCACCATGAAGTAGCGGCGCGGCCCCCGTTCTTTATGGCGGCGGCTCGTATCATCATGTTCGCAGGCCCTACTAACTTTCGAAATACATAGATACCTAATTACCTACTATAGATAGATCGCAGCTGCTACGTAAATACCTAATTAAGAATTATTTCTTAATACTTAATTAAAATACTTATGTATTTGGTTGCAATATAATTAATGTAATAACAGGTAAAACCTTATTAAAACCGCCGTCAATAGAACTTATGTGCTAAAATTGTCTCTATATTATGAATTTATAGCAATGGAGAAGTGCTCTTTTACCATGAATGTAGGATTAATATGGATTTGACAACGTTATAATAATAGCAAGAACGAAAGGGATGGTCTTATGAAACTTTTTACTAGTGGAAGTGAAAAGGAACGATAATCGTCCGTCCTTATCACTGTGCCACTATTTTTTGTGTGTGTGTGCATTAGATGCTAAATGTAAGTGCCAGACAAATGCGTTGAATACGTCACTAAGTGCCTGTGTGGCACTTTCGTCTTAGTAGTAAGTGACTATGTCTATCCCTCTTAGTGGCACACTATGTGCGGCCCCTCGTCTTTTACTAAACCGTCTCTAAGGGCCTGCCGCGACTATCGGAAATAAAAAAAATCGACAATTTATTTAACAGTGACAAAATACAGGTAAGTAGGTACAATCTTTGTTTAGTTACATAGCTCGTAAGATCGATTGATGACGAGTTTTATTTTAATGAAAAGAAAGAAAGAAAACGTTTATTCGAGGCTACTTTAACAGACATATCAGGGAAACTAAAAATAAAAATAGCACATAAAGTCAGCCCCGAAAAGGTCCCGATTCAGCATGATGCTAGCCTGTGTAGGCAGCGCTGGTCTTCCATCGGGCTGTGTTTTCTTAAACCTATCTAAAAAATATATTTTATATAATAAATTGCAGTTACAAAACGAAAATCGTATTCAACAATGTGGCACGCGCTTAAGTTTTAATCACAGAAAAGAAAGTTTTAATACTGAACGCAGCCAATGCTATGACAGGCGTAACAGCGCCACAGCAAATGCGGTTTTTATTTAAACTAAAACGGACAATGAAGGCAAACAAGATCATTATTTATACTAAACTACAAGACACTGTACAGGACAAGTGATATTACAACCCAATGAATTCGTGTACAGTTATCACAAACGTAGAGGCAGCGGTAGGAAAGGATGAAAATAAATATAGCAATGCTGCATTATAGCTTTAAATCTCACCAATAATATAACCAGCACTTACTTTTCTGGATTCCTAGGTATTCTGAAGAATGTTAGTCTCGGATTATGCACACTGTTCTCCAAACACCCATAAACATTACAATACCGTAATGTGTTCGGCACTGATGTCATTTTTTTAATTTTCTATCTCGAACGCAATACGACACAACAAAGCGCGCTGCGCGGCCGGCCGACCCCAACCCAACTGACTTATCCCAAATTATCCCAATTTGCATGTACTCGCTGCGTGCGTGTTGTGCGCCTGTGTGCGTGGCCGCGCGGCGTTCATTTGTTAGAAGAGTAATTACTGGTGTATACTGTGCTGAGGCTAAGGCTTTCATAAAGGAGGTTGGTCGCCGCCTTAGAGACAGGGGCGTATCTGGTGCAGCGCTATCGTTAGCTATACAGCGCCAGCGCGGTAACGCTGCTTACTAGTGTGATGGGAACGTTTCGGCCAGATACGATTCGGAGCGGTAGGTAGTTTTTAATTTTTAGTTTAAGGGATTTTGAGACTTATTGCTATCGGTACTATATGATGTTGAAGGGAAATAAATATAGTATCAAATTAATTGTAAAGTACCTAAGTATTGTTTGCAAACATATTTAATATGTTATGTTATTACCGCTCAAGAACGATAACGTAGGTAATGAAAAAGCACGAGTGCTTAATATCTTGGATAATGGTCCTGAAATTGGTTCAATAATACCTATGTTACGAGCAAGTTTGTTGAAATTAAAATAAGCATCTTTTTAAAAATTGGACCAACTTGTATTTAATTTCCTATTAATCTATCTGTGACTCCAAGTGTAGGTAACCATAAACTCGAAACGACAAGATATCTAATAAAATTTTGATGCTATTTTAAAGTACCTACTGAACTTTTCGTTCGTAAACAAAAGTAGGATACAATGTTGATGCCATGCATCAAAGTTTTCCTCCGTGAGTTCCTCCATTTAAATACGTTCAAATCACCAGATCTGATCACCATATCATATATGAAACGTAGAAGAATTCACATACCTAGGACCTGTCCTGAGCAACAAGGGTGGATGTGAGGCCGAAATTAATAGACGAAGAACAGGCATACAACAAAATAGAATAGCTCAGACCCTTGTCTTCCCCATATTTTTTTACGAGGCGGAAACATGGACACTCAAAGTGGACCTGCGGAAGAAAGTCGATGCTTTTAAGATGTGGGTGTGGCGACGTATGCTCCGAATCCCATGGACCGCGCGCCGCGCTAACATATCCATATTAGCCGAGCTCAAAATGGAAAATCAACCCAGACTGTCCACCATTTGTCTCCAATGAATGCTGCAATAGGTACTTCGGTCATATAGCTCGCAGAGACCACAACAACTTGGAGAGACTTGTAATGATGGGAAAAGTGGATGGTAGGCGGCCCAGAGGACCTAGTCCAACTCGATGATGTGACCAGATATCAGCGCAAATAGACACCACACTAAGCAACATTTTCCACAAAGCAACCGATAGGGAGAAGTGGAGAGCTGCAACAAAAGCCATTAGAAAGCGGAGTCACGTCACGATCCTCAGCAGTGAGGGACTGGCTCAGAAGAGAAGAGATCACCATATTAGTCAGTACAGTCAAGGGCATTAATATATATACACTTCTCCATACTGATCCCTTACAAATGTGTCTATATATTAATGCACTCGACTGTACCCTCGCTCCATACATATCATACAAAGAATTCCGGAACGTGAAATGGAACGTAAAATGGACACTTCATTCAAACCATAAAAAGATTACGACTTCGCAATAACATTTATCTCAGAAAAAGCCTTGATTTTGTCACTAAAGTATGTTTTATATCGACACCACGTTAATGTTACCCGTGGCAAAATTTGGAACTAACGTAAATATATACTTTAACAAGGTTTTTCTTAAGACAGTAGCGACATTGTAGTAGGATAAGGTAAAGTGGCATCTAGAATACGTTGCGGTTTAGGCAAACAACCTATTCAATTTGGATTAATTGTGACCGTGAGGGTATATTAAGCGTGTGGTAATAGGACCCATTATTATCCCGGGGTTTACTGTTGGATGCTTGCGTTTTATGTCTGGAATACCTACATATTTATATGTATAAATAATAGGTAACGTTTTACCGCCGCTTGTTTGAACTGGAATGACAAAACCTGAAGATTGGCACAAATATACCTAATTTGTAATAGCGTCAACACCAAACGAGCAAATGCTCATTCTATTCCCACTCTACGAAATTCGTTCGCTACACAAAAAGTAATTCGTCGAAATTCGTTGATTTCGTAGAGTAGAGGATTCGGGATAGTCGGAACCCGGAAAGCTAGTTACTGCCTGCATCCTTCGACTAGTGCTGGTATTTTTCTGGATCCAGCCTCCCTTAGACTCGGGGCCGCGGTATTTACCCCTCACTTATTCTATTGTGGCACAGACGTACACCAACGGGGACACCACGGACCACAGATCAGTATAGATAGCTAACGGTGGCATGGAACATGTCGCAGCGTTATGGCCGATAGGCCTTTATATTGTGACAGATGCGCGCCCTATGAGCCAGTCGTAACTTACCCGCGACTGCAGGATGAGCTCGGACATATCCGCAAAATGCCGAATTGTGCCGTTATTTCTTGTAAAAATAGGAGTGTAAATAAACATTTCAAGGACTATTGAGTCACGTACCACATGAAAGTATTGATTTTTTTTAGTTATTAGTTGACAAAACCACGTATTTTTACAAATAATATATAACAACAAACCGCTGACATAAATGTCATAATGATTTTACTTGGGCGTACCAATTGGTTGAACTATTCAGTGACAAATTGTATGTGCGTTTTACATTGACGGCTTAGAATAGCAAGCAAGTTGCAATTTGGTAAGTGACCGTGCAATGTATCCAATTGCTAGCGATATTCACAACCGTCCTGTCATTTCTTGGTACGGCCGCTGCGAGCAGGCCGCGAACAAGAGGTACGACTGACCGTGCCGATGACAAATAGGGTCGATAAATTGTTGATGTATTTGATTATATTCAATTTTCTTTCATATTTTGACCTTTGTATCAATATCTTATCTTCATAAAGGTAAAACAATATATATATATTATATCGCGTATTATATTATTTTGAGCCTTTTACAATAACCGTTGTCAAAGGTTGAAATTGTTCTATTTAAATATGTGACCATCGCGGAAACGGCTGACAACATTATATTTATTAAGGGTACAACCGTCTAAATAATTATTTGTTCATGTGATTCCCAGCCACAATTAAGATAATGTCGTTAATACATTGCTTTGTTCATATTCAAATATATGTTTATAATTGACATTCTGTAGTTTATTATTTACAAACCATTTTTCTAATTTATTATTAAACGACATAAAATAAAAACAAACAATATAAGGACTTAAATACCTATAAATAAAAAAATTGGCCTAAATCGCCGCCAGTGGGCAAGGTACCCAAAAGGCTGGCCGCATTCCCCCATTGTATAGCTATACTTAAACGCTGTGCAAGATACTGGCCAGCCCTCTGGTCGCCTGAGGTCTCTCTTAGGCGAGCCGCTAGATCTTTAAAAAGTCCATGTGCACTTGGCCCCCATGGCCCCAAGGTCTCCACACCAAACGCCGCAAATATGTAGCTGGTTCCTAAAGCAGCATATTTGCGGCTCTTGAGACTTTCGGCTAATGATGCCGCGGCGCCAGCAGCAACGCCGGTGACCGAAACATGGGACGGCGCCAGAGTGTCAACGCAGGTGGCGTCCCAAACTAGCGGCCGGCCCATGCTCCAGGGCACCAGCGTCATTCCGTCAGGCCTCATGCCGTCGTCCCTGGCCAGACCGTTGGGCTCTAGGACGGCCGTTATTTTCGCGCTAACAAGGGCGCGACGGATAACATAATGTTTACAAAGATTAGATACATCGTCCAATGCGATATTTTAATCTGTATTTATTTCTTATTAGATGATAGATCGACTTTAATGTTTTTCTTAATATTCCGGCCTTATCAAATATCTATGGATAATAATTTATCGACGTAGCCTCCTCTCTAGTGCCGCATCATATGGTAGCGCTTTAGCCAATCACAGCGGGGCAAAGGCCCGACCTCGGAGACACCGAGACTCATTACAATTTCGCTTCGTTACAAATCTCTCTCTTTCATATATCTATGCCACGGACTAAGTTGTCAAAAAAGTGTAGACCGTAATTTCCAGACATACACAGACCGACGCTTAACGACATAATCCGCAGGTCTCTTTCCTCCACCAACGTACCTGCCGAGCCTACTGGTAGCTATTATCAGAAATGATGGTAAGAGACCTAGGTTGCGTTTTATAAAGTTTCAATTTAAAATTTTGCTTTTGCCTCTTTTTCTAGCCTATACGTTCGTGCGTTAGAGAGGAAACAGCGAAATTGTAAAATGTAACTTTATAAAACGCGACCCTGATGGTGTGTCTTTGGTCCCTTGGAGCTTGGGACAGATGTTGTGTGGGATGCAACTTGCGTAGAAACCCTGGTACCGTCCCATCTTCAACAACTCACTCCATCGTAGGCCGCGTTTCTGCCCTTGTCTAGTCTGTGGCCATGAGCAAGCCCATTTCAAATAAAAAAAAAGTTTAAGGCGGCCACTGCGAAAGAAAATGCCGAATTTTGAAACGTAATATGTATAAGGGCTCGGCAAAGAGTCCGATTTTGTACCGTTTAGCGTATAAACTTTAGGTTTATGGGGCCCCAGCGCACTCAAATTGTTGGTACGTACGTAACTGAAGACCGGAGCACAACGCATCAGTATTGCGATACAGCGAGGAAATGCCGCCAGCATCCTCGGTACAATGCCACAAGGGCCAATCTTACTATCAATGTCATTACTAATCGTCTTTCCGTTTCGGTAATCGCGAGACGACAACGACGAATTAGAGCGGTTAAAACGCTCCTCGGAGAATCACCCAATACATCGATTGTTTGTAAATGTCATGTTTTCTATCCTCGGAACCTATTTTTGATTATACACATTCCAAACGTTTACCCGAAATTGTATGTTCCGAACAATAGTTGTTGTTTGTTGTTCGAGAAGACAAATTATGTGGCAGTATGGCTTAGTGCTTTCACCTGACGTTTTAATAGCGAAATAGTAAAACGTCAGTTTGACAAATTCATGACATTGACACGACACGTGCTATCATATCACTAAGCCAGCTGTTTTCATTGCATCATTAAATTTTAATGAATTTAAGCAGAGTAGATCAACCAATCAGCAGCCAGCTTTATAGGAATCTTGAAATATTATTCGACCAAATCTTAAACTGAAATGTCCAATGACATTGACATTTCTCGGCGACAACATTAAGAACAACGAGAACAATAACGTCACATTTCGACCTCCATTCATCCTTCGATACTTGTGTGGTCTTGATTTTAACACTATTTTCAAATAAATTAATTATTTACCCACTGGAAAAGCTCAAATCGAGCTTATAAGTGTACTACGCTTTGCTAGTAAGTGTATTATAAAGAATTATAATTGAAAATGGCGTTGAAATCTTCACCGGTACTATTCGCGATGCTGGGGCGACTATCGAGGCGTAGTTTTTCCACTTCAAAGGCTCTTGCGGCAAAGCCTATGACCGTACGTGATGCCTTAAACCAGGCCATTGACGAGGAGATGGAACGGGACGAGAAAGTCTTTGTTTTGGGTGAGGAAGTCGCTCAATACGACGGAGCATACAAAGTAACTCGGTAAGATATTGATATCTAATGCATTTGTTTAAACGTTCATTTAGAAGTAACCAGTCTCTAACTAAGCATGCGTATATAATTTATATATTTAATATTATTAAAGGGTAAAAGTATATTGTGTCAACTGAGAAGAGGACCTATTACATAACCCAGTTTGTTGACAGATCAAGTTCATGTTGTTATCTAGAGGCCGTGCAATTTTTCAAATCACTGGCTATTCAAATGTCATCCTCAAGGACATGCTTTTTCTAAATACATAAATGTTGAAATGGTTAAGTATTTAAAAGTATTTTAATTAACACTTATTAAATCTGCTTAACTATGTCTGAATCTGAAATATATTTTCAGGGCATATTATATTTTCTAGCTCATATTACGAATAGGGGTCCTATTAAATCTCCAATAACAGTTTTTGCCAGTCAGTATAAAAATCAACACTTCTCATAAACAATGCTGTATTCCAAAATAGTATGCACTTGCTGTTGGAATTGTAGTGCTTCATTGTTAGAATTCAAATTACAACAAGATGTTGTCTTAAGATTGTTCATGATAAGCGTCAAAATATATATCATCAGTTGACAACCAAAACTCAGTATAAAAACTGTCACTACTCTTAGCAATGTTGTCTGTCGGTATTGAATCAGAACTGTGATACCAGCTTTATTTCATGTAGGTATTTCTTACTTACTGTTGTACAATGTACAATATTATACTCATGTTCTCTGTATTCTTGGTATTGTGTATGTTATAATCAGCCCCAGAAGTATGTTAACAATTTAAGTTTTTGTGCCTCGGACATAAATTCTGAAATCAATTTAATTCATATTTTTAATTTATTGTTCAAAAAGCAAGAACAAAATTATAACAATTACACCATAGACTGATATGACATATAAATGCAATTTAAATTAATTTTTGTTCATATTAAAATTTCTTTACAAAAGCGCACATTTTAATCACAAATTCAACTGAAATTACTAGTTCAGTCCAGATTTAATAGTATCTTTTCTGCTAATAGGGTCATTCACCTTTTTCTTGTAGCTTGGTTATCTTCTCTTGGATCACTAAATTATATTAATTTGACAACAATAAAATTATATTAATTTGATTTATGTTAGTTGAATGTGCTGAATATTTTTTCCTAGCAAACTATGCACCTACTATGCTTTGATTTTTGTGAATGACTATTGCAATAATAAGACTACAATAAACCACAATTATATGAAGCATGACAGTGGCTATGCAACTTTTGTCCTTTTTTTATGGGTAATGTGACAAAATAAGAAAAAAAAAAGGTGATTAACCAAACTTATTTGGTTAATCACCTTTTTTGTTCTATGGAATATAATATTATATGGAAGGTATAACAAAATTATTTTGTCTCCCGCTGTATAGGCCTAGCCTAGTCTGGGGACCCTGGTTACTTATTATATTTATCTTAAATGCACATAATTTACCTAGTCCTGAGTTGTGATCTCTGTGCAGCCCATTCTTTTTTTGTACAATAAAGTATTGTTATCTTTGTCTTATCTTTATAGAAAAGATAACCATGAATTAATTTGCTAATGACATAAAATATTGGTACCAAATTTCTTGATATTGTTAATTACAGTGGCCTATGGAAAAAGTATGGAGACAAGAGAGTCCTGGACACCCCGATCACAGAGGCTGGTTTTGCAGGTCTTGCTGTGGGTGCCGCATTTGCTGGCCTCAAACCCATTTGCGAGTTCATGACCTTCAACTTCTCCATGCAGGCTATTGATCATGTAAGTATTGATCTTAATTTTTAAATCGTGTTTTTAATGGATGCTTATGCAATGCATGTTTTAATATTTTTAAATTCATGTGCTGGTTTGATTTTGTTCCATGTATGAGCTGGTTTGTTTGTTTGTGATTTGCACATTTATTGCAAATAGCAACACACTTGCCTACTAATAATAATTAGTCACAAAGTATAACATATAATGTCATACATAAAGAAAGCTGATTTACGTTATGGATTGTAATGATTTTTTCAAATAAATGCCTACTTTCTATTCCCAAAGTCGATTTTGCTGAATGTGCTGCCTTCATTGCACAATTATTCTTGCTCAGAGGCACATCTGAGGTGAATTAATTAATATTTTGATAATAGTAGCTATATTACACAGTTAAAAAATTAGCTGCTGTCTTTATTATTATTATTTATTTATTATTTAAGCTTTATTTTCCACATTATTGGTTTATTTAAGTGTAGTAGTTTTCTTTAGTGTGGTTTCTGTGGTCCCTTCTGGGTAAAAGCCTCCTCCATTTCTTTCCATTTTTGTCTATTGGTAGCAATTGTCATCCAACGTGTTCCTGCAGTCTGTATAATATCGTCTGCTGCTGTCTTTAGCCATTTATAAATATAGTTACCTAAGGTAGTTACAGCTTAACCTATTTGCCACAGATAATCAACTCAGCCGCAAAAACGTTCTACATGTCAGCTGGTAACGTCCCGGTCCCGATAGTGTTCCGTGGCCCCAACGGCGCGGCTGCCGGCGTGGCGGCGCAGCACTCGCAGTGCTTCGGAGCGTGGTTCAGCCACTGCCCCGGACTGAAGGTCGTCATGCCCTACTCGGCTGAGGACGCTAAAGGTGACTCATTCTATTCATAAGCCGAGTCCATAATGCATGGGCTGCGTTGTGATGAAACTGCGGGCAGAATCTGTAGACCTTCGTTGAGGCATGCGGCTGCGTATGCTTTGGACGTACAGTCGCCATCAGATATGAATGAATTAATTAATGATTTATTTGCAAAGACAACATCACATCATCATCAGCCTATGATAGTCCACTGCTGAACGTAGGCCTCTCCTATTAACTATGCGTATAGCAGCATTAGGAGGTAAATGCCCATATTCGCCACGCTGGGCAAGCGGATTGGCGATCGCAGTAATGTGTCCACTGTGATGACGCTGCTGCCCATCATCAATTTTTATCAAAGAATAGTAGGTGACACTTCAATCCCTTAGTCGACTCTTACGACACCCGCGGGAGGAGTCGGGGTGGTGACAAATGTATTCTTACTGCCGTCACCACACGGCAAAAGACAACATAATGGTCCACAATATTATTAGTACTTGCTTATATCTAATCTAAAAAACTAATGTTAGGGATTTAATAATAAATACATAAAAGTGATTTAGTCCTCTGAGACATTCTCCATATCAAGGACAATCTGGCTTATTTGCTACCATGCTTAGGATGCTGTTGCTACTCCCGCGCACCCGGCGTAGCAGCGAGGCCGTGTTTTTACGCCAGACGGCGTCATACGATGAATTATCGTATACAGGGCGTCCCAAAGTTATTAGTTAAAGTATTAAAGTTATTAGCCATTAAAAAAAATCCAAAAAAAATGCTTTTTCTAGGCATCGAACCTACTTTAAATAAAAAAAAATCTTAATTTTATAATGTCATTCGAGAATGCATAAAAAATAACAAATTTTCCTAAGAAACACATATCTAAAACTAAATGAATAACCAAAAAAGTTTGGTTCAAATTTCGAATAAAAATTGTAGTTGGTTCGATTCCCGGGTGAAGCAAGTAATTTTTTGAAAAACTTTGAATGCAGAATTACTAAATTTTAAAAATAACATAAAATCTTCTTTCAGCAATATACCTACACTATATACGATATTTTAGGT
>JALPQI010024136.1:0-18485 GCA_025490895.1 Thaumatotibia leucotreta | reverse complement strand
AGCTCCCTGCATTTTATGCACAGTTTAAGCCCATGACAAGACAATCGGGAGCATTCTTCTTTCAGCTGTGCCGTGATTAAATTTAGCAGGAAATTGAACTGATTTAGGGTGTATTATGTGAATGCCATCGTTACCAAAGTCTACGCGAACCGATGGTACATCGCTATCGTTTAGTTGAGCACGTCTGTAATACGGCCATATGATTTCAGTGATGTGACCTATTGCTCCATTCACAAGTCCCTTAGCAACGTCAACGTTAGACCTCAACATAACTTTTGCACCAACAAATATTTCTAGTTCTTTTGGAAGACCTCCTGTTTTGTTAATGTCCGTGTGTATTATTTTACTAATATCAATCTGATCATTCTTTTTTGATCCATCAATTAATTGATCTTGTGCTATTATTTTAAACATTTGTGTATTCTTCTTCGTAAAATGTTCGAGAACGGCTGAATTATATTTATTGACCTGCTGATTCGTTGGGTAAATACGTAGAGCTTTTTTATTCGGAGACTCCTCAAGACGAATCAAACGAGACCAAACTCGATGGGGTTGCGTCGTTTAATTACGGAGTTCCTATGGCCACCTTCCAACTCCAACATCAGACCCTGGTTACCAAATAGTATCAAAGTACTCGTCAAGACTAATCCTATGAGCTCAAACTCGATAGGGTTGCATCGTTTAATTACGGAGTTCTTATGGCCACCTTCCGGCTCCATTATCAGACCCTGGTTACCATATAGTATCAAAGTACTCGTCAAGACTAATCCAATGAGCTCAAACTCGATAGGGTTGCATCGTTTAATTACGGCGTTCCTATGGCCACCCTCCGGCTCCATCATCAGACCCTGGTTACCATATAGTATCAAAGTACTTGTTAAGACGAATCCAATGAGCTCAAACTCGATAGGGTTGCATCGTTTAATTACGGAGTTCCTATGGCCACTTTCCGGCTCCAACATCAGACCCTGGTTACCATATAGTATCAAAGTACTCGTCAAGACTAATCCAATGAGCCTAAACTCGATGGGGTTGCGTCGTTTAATTACGGAGTTCCTATGGCCACCTTCCGGCTCCAACATTAGACCCTGGTTACCATATAGTATCAAAGTACTTGTCAAGACTAACACAATGAGCTCAAACTCGATAGGGTTGCATCGTTTAATTACGGAGTTCCTATGGCGACTTTCCAACTCCAACATCAAACCCTGGTTACCATATAGTATCAAAGTACTCGTCAAGACTAATCCAATGAGCCTAAACTCGATGGGGTTGCGTCGTTTAATTACGGAGTTCCTATGGCCACCTTCCAACTCCAACATCAGACCCTGGTTACCATATAGTATCAAAGTACTCGTCAAGACTAATCCAATGAGCTCAAACTCGATAGGTTTGCATCGTTTAATTACGGAGTTCCTATGGCCACCCTCCGGCTCCATCATCAGAACCTGGTTACCATATAGTATCAAAGTACTTGTCAAGACGAATCCAATGAGCTCAAACTCGATAGGGTTGCATCGTTTAATTACGGAGTTTCTACGGCCACTTTTCGGCTCCAACATCAGACCCTGGTTACCATATAGTATCAAAGTACTCGTTAAGACGAATCCAATGAGCTCAAACTCGATAGGGTTGCATCGTTTAATTACGGAGTTCCTATGGCCACCTTCCGGCTCCATTATCAGACCCTGGTTACCATATAGTATCAAAGTACTTGTCAAGACGAATCCAATGAGCTCAAACTCGATAGGGTTGCATCGTTTAATTACGGAGTTCCTATGGCCACTTTTCGGCTCCAACATCAGACCCTGGTTACCATATAGTATCAAAGTACTCGTCAAGACGAATCCAATGAGCTCAAACTCGATAGGGTTGCATCGTTTAACTACGGAGTTCCTATGGCCACCTTCCGGCTCCATTATCAGACCCTGGTTACCATATAGTATCAAAGTACTTGTCAAGATGAATCCAATGAGCTCAAACTCGATAGGGTTGCATCGTTTAATTACGGAGTTCCTATGGCCACTTTCCGGCTCCAACATCAGAACCTGGTTATCATATAGTATCAAAGTACTTGTCAAGACGAATCCAATGAGCTCAAACTCGATAGGGTTGCATCGTTTAATTACGGAGTTTCTATGGCCACTTTCCGGCTCCAACATCAGACCCTGGTTACCATATAGTATCAAAGTACTCGTTAAGACGAATCCAATGAGCTCAAACTCGATAGGGTTGCATCGTTTAACTACGGAGTTCCTATGGCCACCTTCCGGCTCCATTATCAGACCCTGGTTACCATATAGTATCAAAGTACTTGTCAAGACGAATCCAATGAGCTCAAACTCGATAGGGTTGCATCGTTTAATTACGGAGTTCCTATGGCCACTTTCCGGCTCCAACATCAGACCCTGGTTACCATATAGTATCAAAGTACTCGTCAAGACGAATCCAATGAGCTCAAACTCGATAGGGTTGCATCGTTTAATTACGGAGTTCCTATGGCCACCTTCCGGCTCCATTATCAGACCCTGGTTACCATATAGTATCAAAGTACTCGTCAAGACGAATCCAATGAGCTCAAACTCGATAGGGTTGCATCGTTTAATTACGGAGTTCCTATGGCCACCTTCCGACTCCATTATCAGACCCTGGTTACCATAATAGTATCAAAGTACTTGTCAAGACGAATCCAATGAGCTCAAACTCGATAGGGTTGCATCGTTTAATTACGGAGTTCCTATGGCCACCATCCGGCTCCATTATCTGACCCTGGTTACCATATAGTATCAAAGTACTTGTCAAGACGAATCCAATGAGCTCAAACTCGATAGGGTTGCATCGTTTAATTACGGATCGAGTTTCTATGGCCACCTTCCGGCTCCATCATCAGACCCTGGTTACCATATAGTATCAAAGTACTCGTCAAGACTAATCCAATGAGCCCAAACTCGATGGGGTTGCGTCATTTAATTACGGAGTTCCTATGGCCACCTTCCATCTCCAACATCAGACCCTGGTTACCATATAGTATCAAAGTACTCGTTAAGACGAATCCAATGATCTCAAACTCGATAGGGTTGCATCGTTTAATTACGGACGGAGTTCCTATGGCCACCTTCCGGCTCCATCATCAGACCCTGGTTACCATATAGTATCAAAGTACTTGTCAAGACGAATCTAATGAGCTCAAACTCGATAGGGTTGCATCATTTAATTACGGAGTTCCTATGGCCACCTTCCAGCTCCATCATCAGATCAGCTCTATGTCACAATAACATTGCATTGTCATCCGATTTATACATGCATTCTAAATTTCAGCTCAATCGGAAACCGGGAAGTGGATCAAATTTAAGTTGCAAGTTTTGATTACAGAACGACAGACAACGGGACAGGTGAAACTAAATAAAAGCTTGTAAAAATGGGTTCCTGTTCACCGATTAAATTCCACCGTGTATATCCGAGAAATATAAATTGAATGTTTATTTTAACTATAATGTAGGTAGAAAGTTACCAATTTATATTTCACGAACCATACTTAACCTACTTTACACATTGAATGTGACAAAAGGAGCGGACTCAGCATATGTTGTGTCAGTCACCGAATAAACAGACAACTACAAAACTTACTACACAGTAATTTGCCAATTGTTTAATAAAATAGAGATGGGATTAGCTACATTATTATTGGGAATGTTGGAATATTTGTGTCAGTAATTTTATATGTTATTCAGATAGCATTACTATTATATCATTTCAGGGATAAAATTACAGCCTAATTTGCTGTAATCATTTTTATACAAAGGAAACAAGCGTACCGGCCAGCGTGCTTAGACAAGTTGCCAATCGCTAACGCTTAATCGTCAATCGCAAACGAAAGGCAGCTAACTGGCTTTGTCGCATCTATTTTTATTTTTATTCATTGGGGAAAAAAACAGATACAAACAATTGAGATACACATAAAATGAAAATTGTACAAAGGAAGATACAGCTTATATCCTAACACAGATCCCACTAGGAGTTTAACAAAATAAAAATGTTGAGATGGCAAAAACTAAATCAGTCAAACAGTTCTTAAACAAAACTAGACTAAAACAACTAACCTAAAACACAGCAGTGGTAGCAAAGAGAAAAAAAAAGAGAAATTAGAACTAACTACACCACAAGAACATTATATTTAAATAAGGCTACCAGCAATTACAGACTACATTACAGTATTTCGGTAACTTTTCTTTTGAAAACGGCACGTGTATGATTAAATATGTCAAATTAAAATTAATATTAAAGAGTGACAGAGAGTTAAAACTCCGATACGCTACTAAGCGTTAGCGATTGGCAACTTGGCTAAACATCCTGGGGTGCGATTTTTGAATTTCACCAGTGACTTATTCTCACCGAAAACAAGTGATTTCCCTTGAGTTCGTATTTTTGAAATGTCATCGGTAACTAGAGTTGTCAGACCTTCGATATCGCTTTACGAGTGCCCCCACCCACTCGATTTTTTGAAATCACCGTGTGACTATATTTGAAAGTTGACTCTGCCATCTTTCAAAACTTTAGTTTTCCTTTCAAAGGAGATTGACACTCCGCTTTACGTTCGACCGCTTTGACAGAACCGAATATGAGTTATAGGTAGTATGAAAAATAAAAACCGATACTAAGGGCAACACTATCACATCTGCGCAAAAAGGAACGTAACAGGATAATTGTCTATGACTGACATTGTACAACTTCTGCATGTTGGTAAAGAACGTGTATTTACATAGACATATAAAATTGATAGACCGAGTCTATTTTATCTGTGGGTGACGCCAGCAATGCCTGTCAACGATCTTTGTTTGTGTATACTAGTGCACCTAAACCGCAAATAGTAAAAGTGATTAAAATAAAGCTTTTCATGTATATTTCTGTTCGATAAGTGCACGGAATGTGATAAAAGTGATGACTTGTGTGGTTCCAGGGTGTAAAAACCGCCAGGGTTACCTGAATGAACAAAATAAAGACATTACGTTTCACCGGCAATTTAGTTTTGACTTGAATTTTAAGATTTCGAACCTTATTAAGGTAAAAGTAACTGAAAATCTTATTCAATATTTGTTGTCGGATACATATGTGTAGTTTTGTGATTAAACCATTTGTATTTACATTCGTAATGTAATTATAAATAGTGGGATTCAAACATTTGTATCGTATAGTGTGGTACTTAAGAGACCGATCGTGATATCGATAAATGTATTGATAGTCAACTCAAAAATTAATCGATGTTTTTAATGTTCAACAGGTTTCCACTGGACACTGAACAAAGGCTATTATGGGTCAAAAATATCAAAAAGGCAGACGACTGGTACCCTAAAGAGTATTCAAAAATATGCTCCGCACAATTTTAAGCTGTTGTTTCAGGCAAGGGTACGCGCATAAGTGATTACATTCTGACGTACTACCCATCATATTTGGTAATCATCCAATGTCATGTCAACCAGCAAGTAAATTAAGTTTAGTTTAATAATGACGCTCATGTGATACTTGTGTAGACTGATTAATTTAATTATAAAGAAGCCATCATACCAAAATTGTTAGGTATGCTTTAAGGAATGATAAGTCCATAAAACATGTTATAATGAGAGTTTTCTGAAATCACCAGGGCGGGAGCAGGTCCAGAAACTTGTCTAAATTCTATGTTTATAGTTTCTGGTTTAAATATTTTGTATGAGTTAAAAAAAATACATAAAAAAATTTAAACTTTATTTAAAAAAAAAAACATTTACTTAGTCTTTCTTTGGGGCTAGATAATTGTGTTTCTTAGCGGGACCATACGGCTAAGTGGCGCCAACTAGTGGCATACGTTTTAGGAAACCCTCATTATGACATTTTAATTAAAGAAAATATTTCGTTAACTTTGTGATTTTATTTTTATCCTAAAATGTAGATTTTGAAATCACGATCGAAGAAGATCGTGATTTTGAGTAGGAAATAAGGTTTATTCCTACTGTATTCGCTACCTAATTTGGTAAAAATATTATTATTGACGATAAAAGTATACGATTGAAGACTGGACATCACTAATAGTAATGACATTTTATCTAGTCAGGTTGGTAGCATTGTTCAAGAAAATGGAGTCGTTGATGGAGTTCACGACCAAGTAGAGCTACTTTATTTGTCTCTTTTTTCTTATGGAATACGTCTTGAGATGGGGTGAAGGATGACAATAGTTTGTTCATGTATGTCTTAATACACGGAATCTTCCCTATATTTTATCTGTGTGTATTTATTGCTGTCGCAATGAACTTCAGTATATATTGCACTGAAGCTAATTGAGACAGGGAGATTAATTCGGGCGTTTCCACGAAAAGCCGAAGAGAAAGGATTTTGCACTACATCTGTACCTACTTCAAAATAAATCGTTAATTAGCGCTTAACAATGACACTCGCAGCGTTTGACAACTAAGCAGGACACGCGTTACATTGATCGTGCGAAGGAAATAAAATTAATTTAAACAATTGCCAAATCTTAATACTTAAAACGATTGCCAGTAATGCCTATTATTATCCATCCATTTCTCCGACCGTTTCAACCATCGTGACTTCGACAATATTATTACCCGATTTCTGTTGGGACTTACACAAATCGACCTAGTCCCGCGGTAAGCTCAATTAAGGCTTGTGATGTGGGCACCAGGCGACGATATTTATAATAGATAGATGCATATAGATACTTATATACATAGACAGCCATGGCCAAGGAACCAATATTTGTGATGAATAAAAACACAAATAATGCCCTCGCTGGGAATCGAGCCCGGAACCTCCACTACTACTACCAACTAGGCTACAGAGGCTGACTTTAATAAGGCTTTCCTTTTTTCCTAAAATGTTTTTGACACGGGTCCATGGAGCTGTTTAACTCCGTTAACGATCCGTGACAGCAGAAAGTTTAAGAACACTCCCTCTTCAAAATATGTTGCTACATTTAACCATTGTTATTTAGAAAATTTGACTCTCTGAGTCCAATGCGGCAGAATATAAGTCAAAACATCCATTTATAATAACTTAGGTACATGAGTACAGTACGCACAGTGAAAGAAATCGATTCACGTACCTTTTTCGCCCATGTCACTACGACAATAAAGGTCAAAAATGTACGCGAATACATTTCCTTTACTGTATTTATATATAAAATAAAACAATCCATAAACACGCCATTTTCGTATTCGTTTGAACTTGATTTATTGATACACTGCTACTTTTCCAATTTCCATGCCAAAACGACAGAAAAGCAAGACGTGTGTGTGTGTGTTACGTCGTTATAAGATTGTTGTTATACTTGTTATGTAATTCTTTCGAGGTTGTAAATCATGCACGCGTGGAAAACACCAGTTTTTCGCTACACGTGCGAAAAGCGGTTAAAGAACGATTCGGTTTGACAAATGGAACACAGGACGGGTAGGTAGCTAATCTGTAATATTAATGCGAAAGTAACTCTGTCTATCTGTAAGTCTGTAACGCTTTCATATATCGACTACTGAAATGAATTTCATGTGAATCGTGTGATACGGAGATGTCGGAGATAGATCAACTTTCGGGAAAGGTGCTGGTGTGGTTTTGCTGGTAGTAGGAGAGGTACTTCCTTTTTTTTTTTTTTTTTTATACCATGTCGGTGGCAAACAAGCATACGGCCCGCCTGATGGAAAGCAGTCACCGTGGCCTAAGGGCGCCTGCAACCCCAGGGGTGTCACGTGCGCGTTGCCGACCCAATAAGAACTTATACACTCCTCTTTTGAAGAACCCCATACTGTAGTCCAACGGGAAAACCTCGGCAGGGAGCTCATTCCACAGACGGACCGTCCGCGGGAGGAAGTTCCTCTGAAACCGCACGGTGCGCGACCATTTAGGTTGCAAGGTGTGAGGATGAGCGCCCAGTCGGTGGCGAGCGGTGCTGGTGGTACCACCAGCTATATACCACCGTCACAGATCAGAGAATCCAGCGTCTTACCCGTTAACCTGCCGCTAAACAGCAGTGCAAACACTGCCGTATAGCGGCAGGTCGGACTGCTGTGTTTCGATTTGGGGGTAAGATAACCGGTGTGATTACTGGGATAGATAGAGGCAATCTATTTAAGTCCTGAGGGTAGGCAGCGCATAGGCGATAATTTGATCACTACGTCCGTGGGCCTTACTTCTTGCTTTCCATCAGGTGGGCTGAGAGCTCAGTTGTCTAACTTCAAGGACATAAACCAGTCCCATATACTAATAGAAATGTTCAAACTGCAATGTTCATAACAAGATAGAATAATATTTCACATCACATCATCAGCCTATCTCAGTCCACTGCTGGACGTAGGCCTCTCGTATTAACTGCGTATTACGAAGTAAATCAGGACGCATTAGGAGGTAAATGCCCATAATCGTCACACTGGGCAAGCGGATTGGCGATAGCACTATGATGTCGTTCCACTATGAAACGTTCATTTTTGGTTACCAAAAATGTATAGGAATCTGGTAACAAAAAAGAATGCTCAGTACAAACTTCGTGGGACATTTTGGGAAATGTGGTGGGTCTTACTCAGCATCATCGATTCTATCATCCTACCACATTTTATCAAAATCAAGGACGTGAGCCAAATGTACAAAGTTTTTGAGAAAGGCACCCCTAGTACCCAGTTCACTCAGTTGCCGTGTGGTGACGGCAATAAGAATACATTTGTCGCCACCCCAACTCCTTCTTCGGGTGTCGTAAGAGCCGACTAAGGGATTGAAATGTCACTGACCATTTGATAAAAGATTGATGATGGGCAGCAGCGTCATCGTAGTGGACACATTACTGCGATCGCTAACCCGCTTGCCCAGCGTGGCGATTATGGGCATTTTCCTCCTAATATATACGCATAGTTAATAGGGGAGGCCTACGTTCAGCAGTGGACTATGATGATGATGACCTAGTTCACTCTTGCTCCACAACTCACTGCACATATCTTAAGTTCAAGGATAAGACTCGAGCTAAATTGTGTTAGAATGAGCGGAATTCTTATCTGTATTCACGTGACCTAGGAAGCGAGGCGAAAGTTCAGGGCTAGGTAGCTAGCTGTAATTCATTTGTTCAATAATAGCTGAAGGTTGAAAATATTGCCATGTCATTACTTCCTGTCAGACCAATCGATGCGATTTCAAAATATAGCCTCCTGCCGCCCAGAGGCCTATTAAATTACTGCATCAGTTATCCATAAGGCTGAGACCGGTAGTTTGTTGACTCTTGCATAGGAAATATGGTTTCACTGCGGGATATCGCAAAAATATCTGCTTAGTATTTGCCATTCTTTAAAGCCAAGCCACACCGGATTCGTGTGCGTGGCTTGCACGTTGTAGCGTATGTAAATGTCATATTAGATGGCACACACCCGCGTCCAGCAAACGGTGTGCCATTTACTTTACATACGTTTTAAGCGCAGGCCATGCACACGCGCACGCGTACTGGCTGCACAAGCATTCGCTGTGGCTCGGCCTTGAGGAACGTCACATTTTATCTCGACTATCCGAAGTGTGGGCGCAGCGAGGCTGCTACGGCCTACGGCGTAGCAGTTCGTAGCTTAGCGTAGCGGCACATGAACGTAGCCAAGGGACCTTATTATTCGTAAGCAAACCCTTAAAATGGCAATAAATAATGAAATAAATAAAATAAATATCTGGGACATCTTACACAAATCGACCTTGTCCCACGGTAAGCTCAATTAAGGCTTGTCATGTGGGTACCAGGCGACGATATATATAATAGATAGATACATACAGATACTTAAATACATAGACAGCCATGCCCAAGGAACAAATATTTGTGATAAATAAATACACAAATAATGCCCTCGCCGAGATTCGACCCTGGAACCTCCAGCTTCGTAGGCAGGGTCACTACCGAGTAGGCTACGGAGGCTGACAAATCAAGAGGAGGCAGGCAATGTACCACAAGACATAATTTTCTGCTCTACACATGCTATAAAACGCGATTTTTTTTAATTTGTCAATTTAAGGTTCGAACGTTTGTATAGTTAACAAGGGTTTTACTCACTTGAGGTACAGATACAGATAGCTTTTTAGGCTGCGTTTCCACCAGCTATGCTATTCTCTTATTGACACATTCGACGCTGCGTTCGTCAACGAGCTCGACGACGAGACAGCCTTGTCTAAAATCCTAGCTTGTCTATTTGACATTAGGAATCGAGGCTGTGAACGAGGTTGTGGGCGAGTTCGTCGCTGTTTTTCGTTAGAGAATACGAAGTTCGTACATTAAACGTCAAACTCTCGACGCAGTGTAGTTCCAGCTCACGCCGCATTCGTCGCCGAGCGCTAGTGTCGTTTAAAGTACATTAGTGAATACCATTTTTAGGCTCGACGCTGCCGCAGCGCTGACACAGCGCTGACAGCAAGGCGGTTTCCTTAGTGAATAACACTGCAGAGATGTGCGAGGATGTGTTTCCATACAAATTACACCTATTAATGACTCGAGCGAGGTGTCATTTGTATGGAAACACATCCTCGCACATCTCTGGTGGAAACGCAGCCTTAGAAATAGCTTTAGATAGCTTAGCAAAATGGCTTTCGTATTTTATCGACAAATGGGACTTTAGTTAAATAAATATTCTGATGTTTCGGGCATGATCACATACACATGTGGTCACAGGCAGATTAAGTAATGTGTAATTAAAATATGAGTGATAAGGTGGAAGTACTAGTACCCGACTCTGTACCAATACTCGTCATTATAGCTTGAGTTGCCATCGATAAGATAAATTCAACTATTAGGGCATTTAAACGATGATTAATGTATGTACCTTTAATGCTTCACATCCCAGCTTTGAAATAATTAGCTTATATCTAAATTATTCGCATAATTTTAAGACAGACTGACGGTTAGTAGGACTGAGTGTTAATATTTCCAATGTCCCAATATGTGACATTGTAAATTGTACTGCAGTGACGGCTATTGGGACTGTCAGCAAAAGCACCTGACGCTTACAATGGAGTTGACAAAGAAAATGTGTAATTTTGAGAAATTCTGATATTGTCACCCTATAAAGTTAAATTTCTGATATAGCCCCTAATTGCGATTGTGGAGCACCTATACAGTCGATCTATCACATTGTTCAAGAGTGCCCAAAAAGGAGATACAGTGGAGACCCTCTGGACCTATTAACGTTAAGTGAAAACGCAGCCCGATGGGTGGAGAACTTAGATATTCATTTGTAATTCTTTAATAGCGACGAAGTTATGTAATGCCATACGAATAAATAAATATTATTTAACACAACTAACAAACTCCTCTCCCAAAACACATGACAATACTTTATGTTTTATATGAGCAAAATATCGTGATTCAAGTAAATATTCTCTGTTGACATGTTGCGCACTAATACTTCCACCTTAATTAAAATTTGAAAGTGGAAATAAATATAAAACTTTCGTCTTAGCAACGTGTCCATATCGGTCCACGGTCTCATCTATTGACAACGCCCCGCTCGAACACGGAAACTTACGATATACCATTGTTATTATTCCATTGTACACAACCAGTATAACTAAACCCCTCCCCTGACAGCTGTTCAATCGAAACTAAAAAGAAAGAGAACGGTGGACGCGAAGCGCGGTTCAGCACACACTGGTTTACATACCCCGCCATCTAGCGGCAAATGTCAAAGGTTACTCGTTGACATTTAAAAGATGGCACTATCAAAGATATTTAATTTGATGTGACGTGGGAATATGCAAATGCCGAATAAAGGAATATGTTTGGATATGAATTATTGACACGGTACGCCGACTTCGCGTCGCGACGCCTTGTGTAAATATGGCACGACTAAATTTAGATACAATTTTGTTATTTGCATTTGTGTATAACACATAGGTTATGCTGTAGATATTTAGTTGGCATGCTCTATGCATTTCTTCAGAGTGGTCATGAGTATACCGACAGAGTTTACTAATGCATTTTTGGTAACAAAAGAAGTAAAAACTATTATATGAGAAATGTAATATTCGGACAATTTTTTCTTGTTATATTTTTTTTTATACATGTCCAGTAATAAATTGTAGGGAGACTTCAAGTGTTTTGTAATATTTTTTTTTAGTTAAACATTTTTCTCATTTTTTCTACAGCCAATCAATAAGTATCGTAAAATAAAAACTCACAGTGTAAGGATTTTAATCGTGTAGGCCTTTTCAATAAGTTATGATTGAAATCATCATCATCACCATCATCAGCCTATGATAGTCCACTGCTGGACGTAGGCCTCTCCTATTAATTATGCGAATAGACGCATTAGGAGGTAAATGCCCATAATCGCCACGCTGGGCAAGCGTATTGGCGATCGCAATAATGTGTCCACTAGTGATGACGCTGCTGCCCATCATCAATATTTTATCAAGCAATGGTCAGCGACACTTCAATCCCTTAGTCGACTCTTACGACACCCGCAGGAGAAGTTGGGGTGGTGACAAATGTATTCTTACTGCCGTCACCACACGGCTTATGATCGAAATAAATAAATAAATTTCTTATGTACTGCTGTTGATGCCCCAAATAAATAAAATAAAATAGTTTTTTGAAAAACACGACATCATCTCTGAAACTAAGCCGAAACCGGAAAAGTTCATATGACATTATAGTCTCAAAATGTGGTCTGGAATACACCCATTCAGTTTGTCGGGTTACTCATTTCCACCCTGTATATTATTCGTCGTACTGTTCAGAGTTGTTAATTTCATCAAGATACTTGCGGGCGGGTGGCAATGCAAACTTAGGCTCGGGTTACACCTGTGAATTCTTATGTAAGTTTTAGACGGAACTATACCTACTAAGGAACAAGATAGTGTAGTGATATTCACCTCTCGTCAAAAATAGGAAATAGGAATTAGCCAATGTTTTCACTCTGTATTGTCCATTCATAATTATGCACTAATTACTTACTTATACTTTTTGATGTATACGATTATAATTTAAGGTAATATTTGTGTTTTAATCGACCTCCATAGTCTAGTTGGTAGTGACCCTGCCTACGAAGCTGGAGGTTCCTGGTTCGAATCCCGGCGAGGGCAATATTTGTGTATTTATTTATCACGAATATTTGTTCCTTGATCATGGCCGTCTATGTATTTAAGTATCTATATGCATCTATCTATTATATATATCGTCGCTTGGTACCCGCATCACAAGCTTTAATTGAGCTTACCGTGGGACTAAGTCGATTTGTTTAAGATGTCCCTAGATATTTATTTATTATTTATTTGTATTGTAAGCATGTGGTGTTTGCCCATAAGTGGCGATTACACTAAGCATAGGGAGTCGAAGGTTCTATATGTACCTCAATGTATTGTTTGAGTGTGAATCGTGAATCGAAAGTCGTTGGTAAACCAATAAAAAGAAAAAAAAATCCGCTGTATAGCTCCGTTCCTACAATTTATGTAATAAGTCACAGGTGTAATCCCGGAATAAAGATGGCCAAAATACCTCCAAATGAGAGAGCCTACCGATACGTTTCGACATGTTGTTTCTCCGTTACACTTACCTATGATTTTGCAACTGTGACAGAGAAGTAGCGACCGTGGTTTGTGGTAGCGAAGGGTTCCGTCATATACAGAGCAAAAACTACGAAAAACTTGCGACACATAAAGCGGCAACAGAAATACATCGTCAGACAATTTCTATTGTCTAACCCCCTTATTCATTAACGTTTGTTAACTTAACAAGCCGCTAATAATCGTTTGTCCCTTTCGGTCTTAACAATGTGTCCATAAGAGCAAAAGGGACAAACAATTATTAGCGGCTTGTTAAGTTAACAAACGTTTATGAATAAGGGGGTTTGTAGGTAAGTCATGATTCGTGAGATACAGCTTTCTAACAGACAGGCCGATAGTTAAAGAAGTCTTGCTTAGTACTTTTAATTTTAACTATTGGGTATGGTATGGAACCCTAAAAGCGAAAAACGAATCGAGATAAAAACTCCCAGCAAAACAGAAAATCATTAAGGCCATTTTCATTAACTTTTTAATACGTCAGCATCAAATTAGTCCCGTAATAATAAACAATGTACGTAAAGTGCTCAAATAGCCGGATGCCGACGCCATTACTTTTAAAACCTTATTTAATAGCTACTAAAAAACTTTAATCCACAAATAGCCGTCAATTTACGAGCCATCAAGCTTTGTCTTCGTATTTACCTCTTGACCGATTTCCGAAAAATAAATATAATCTTTATTACACATTACAATGCGAGGAAAACACGTAAAACGGCGAGTAAATAAATAAAAGTCGGCCATGTTAAAATGACGCCATCTGTTGACGAGTAGCGGATTTTATTTGAACTTTTATACGGTGCGGAAGATTGATTGGCTGAGTGATTCGAATTTCAAAAAGTCTAGTTTTACTGAAGTTAAAAAGAACATACGGACAGCTGTAGATAATCTTTTATGTTGTTACATACATTACGAACAGCGGCATTGTGCATTTAACATTATTTTCATCGACATAAAGTCGAAATGTAAGGTTATATGTAAACAGGAAGGCTTAAAATCAAGTTTAAGGCCAAGCTACACCAAATGCGTGTGCAGCACGTGTACGTGTGCGTGGCTTGCGCGTTGTAGCGAAAGAAATGTCATACTAGATAGCACACCGTTGCTGATCACGCCACGTAAGCGGTGTGCCATCTAAAGGTGCGTTCAAACTAAAAGAGCATTCGCTGTTCTAACCTCCCACTCTACGAAATTCGATCGGTACACAAAACGTGATTGGTTGATTTCGTAGAACGGGCGCTAGAACAGCGAATGCTCTTTTGGTTTAAACGCACCTTAGTATGACATTTCTATTCGCTGTATGGCTTGGCCTTTAAATTTTCAATTGCATTTATTCGTAAATTTTCTTCTCTAATGATTACCTTTAGGTAAAACAAGGTAGAGATACTGTAAGCTGATATGTTGCGTAAGAAATCGGTATATTTATTGTCGACCCTGAAATAGCGTAGTCTAATAATGTCTAAACATTACAACACGTATGCCCAAGGCGTAAGGATCAAAATCGTTAACATGTTTTTGGCGCCAACCGTACTATGCTAACTCCCCATAAACCATAGATCGTAAACTGTTCTCATACGATGAATCACTAAAAAATAAACATCAAAAGTGAAAACTAGCGTGCTAACAATTATACGTATTTGCATAGTAAAATTATGCCGAGTAAAAGTTCCGCACGGTTGGTGACCCCTGCCCTCGGTAAATGTCAGGGGTCGTATCCTATGTAGGTTGCCGGCCCCTGGATTTCTTACACAACCGTTTTGTGCTTTTTTAAAGGCAGGTGTTAATAGGGTTTGAAAAGGTTTTCCATCACTGAGTGATCTATTTATATGATCTATGACTATATGAAAAGCAAGTGAAAATGACTGAAAATTAAAAACTAAATTTTGTGATTTTTTTTTAAATAATACAGGGTGCCCATGAGGAAAGGGAAAAAATTCAACAGCGGATTTCTGACCTTTGAAGTTAAAAATGTCATATGAAGTTTATTCAGTCTATTATAAGAGAAATTTGATTTTTTCTTAAAACCGTTTTAGACCGTTACGCTATGATAAACGCATTTTAGGAAACGATTTTGTCACCATGTTGTCTTAGTCTTGTCACACTTAATTGACAGACATGAAATGAACAAAAATATCTTTAATTAACTAGCAAATGTAAAAAAAAACTTTAAAGTGCATTTTAGTTTGATTAATAACATCCTTTTTAGGGTTCCGTAGCCAAAATGGCAAAAACGGAACCCTTATAGATTCGTCATGTCCGTCTGTCCGTCTGTCCGTCTGTCACAGCCGATTTACTCGGAAACTATAAATGCTACAGTAACGAAATTTGGTAAGAATATGTGTTGTATGAACCGCTACAGGATTATGATACTAAATTGTAAAAAAAACCATTGGGGTGGGGGCCCTCCATACATGTAACTGAGGGATAGAAAAAAAAATTTAGTTGTATATAAGCGTGTGGGGTATTAATAGAAAGGTCTTTGAAAATGATATGAAGGTTTATAAATCTCATTTTTATTTAAGCAAATCGTTTTCGAGATATCAGCTCTCAAAGTCTGAAAAATGTGTCCCCCCCCTCTATTTTTTAAACTATGCGATATAAAATTCTAAAAAAAATATATGTTATGCACATTAATAAACTCTATCAACGATTTTTTGTTTGATTCAATTATCTCCTATAGTTTTTGAGGTAGGTTGATTTAACTGTATTTTTTAATAATAAATTGATAATGGTACGGAACCCTTTGCGCGCGAGTCCGACTCGCACTTGGCCGGTTTTTTTGTGTAAATATTAAGGCATTCAAAATATCAAAAAAATATTTTTTTTGCAGGTTTGACCAAAACTCATTTAACAGTTTTTGCTTCTTTTAGTCTCAGGAATATGCTGTTAGAATTTTTCCCTTTCCTCGTGGGCACCTTGTATAGCTCGTTGGGGGTTATACAGTATGTTGCCAACGTGTAAGCTTTTATCAAATATACCGTGTAAACATAACTTTTGTGGGACAGTTGAAATTGTTTTATTAATTTTTTTTAACTTGTATTTTTTAAGTAGTAACACTACTATGTATATAATTGAAATATTGGGCGGCTTATTTTCCTAATAATAATATGTTATTTTTAGTCTTTTTGTTTTTAAGCTAGTTTTAATTTTAATTGTTTGTAGAAACTTTAATATTTGCTTTACGTCAATAATAAATTATATGAAATATTAATAAAATAAATATAAAAATTCGATCCGTGTCTGCTAAACTGGAGCGGCCGAGTGGCATCAGCCACGAAAGCTGAGGACGTGGGTTCAATCCATCTTAGGCGTTATCTTATTGGTGGGGCCCTTACGGATACACTTCGACCCATTGGGATCTTTTGTGTAATAAGGCGTTAATAAGCTTTGGTATTTTTTGGATTTTTCTTTGATGTATGACATCTAATATTTTTTATATACATAGTAGAGTTACTATTTAAAAATTACATCACAAAAAATTTTTGATTTGCCACACAAAATATATAAATCTAATATTTTTTCTGAAATTTGATAATAAATCACATTTGTTTTTCTTTTCTCATAACAAGAATACGTGAATAAATAAGGTTTCGACCTGACAAGAAATGAACTCGTTCTCGCACTAGTGCGTAAAAAAGCCCCAACTGTACATACTGAAAACATTTTATTCATAATCTTTCTTATACGGTGTGTCGATGCAATGCCTTTACCTATTCACCATCTATGGGTTCGCATATTTGCGTGGAACGGTTTAAGGGATGATCGTTTGCCCAAACGGAGGGATTAACTACGACACGGAGTTGCGTACCCCTGGCTGACGTCAGAACTGAAAATGAATACATTTCGGATGGTTCGACAAGAATAGGTTTCAATAAGGTATTTTGTATTGAAGTCGTGACCACTTTATCATTATTACCTACTAATCACGGCTAGCCTACCATTTGTTAAAAATTTTAACATTTCACATGATTTCCACTAGGAATCAAGATAATTGAAAAAAAACCGGCCAAGAGCATGTCGGGCCATGCTCAGTGTAGAGTTCCGTAGTTATTCAAAAACGGCTGGCCCGATTACGTTCGAAATAGTTTTATTCTAAAGTATCTCCACATCACCAGTTGGGGAATTACCCAAATATATTTTTTTTCTACTTTTTATGGTTCAAAACAAAAAAAAAATGACGAGGTATTAGATAAAAACTGCGTGCTCGAAGAATTACCTTATTTTTACGTACTCTTTACGGTTGTGTTTTCAATTAGGTAAAATTGCAACATTTCACATGATTACCACTCGGAATCAAGAGCTATTTCCATCTTTTTTTTTAATGTACAGTCAAGTGCAAAAATAAGTAGGTACCGAAAGAATCCGCTCATAAATATGTTACGACGTTCTTATTACACAGAATTAGAGTGCACTGGGACATATTTTTGAACTTTTTTGTGTACACCTTATTTTGTCTTTGATTGTCCCTACATAATTTAGCATCTAGATTTTGGGTCTACGAAATTCGTTCGTTACACAAAACGTAATTCGTTGATTTCGTAGAGTGGGGGATAGAAAGAGCATTCGCTTGTTTGGTGTAAACTAACCTTAAAACATCACGCTCGCCCCAGATCCAATATGTCAGAGCGAGCGCTATCGAATGCATTACGTATCGAGTACTCGTAAATACCTAACCGCTACTGCCCTCACTCATCAATTTTATAATATACAGGGTGTTTTTTTTTCGACCGTTCAAATTCTACGTAGTGAATGTGTAGGTCATACTCACCAACTTTTACTATGGGACAAAGTCGAAATCGCGAAACAAAAATCAGCTGTTTCATACAAATTGGCGGCATTACGCCGGCCGAAATGTATGAAACAGCTGATTTTTTTTTTCGCGATTTCGACTTTGTCCCCATAGTAAAAGTTGGGTCAGTATGACCTATACATTCACT
>JALPQI010024135.1:0-19815 GCA_025490895.1 Thaumatotibia leucotreta | reverse complement strand
ATTATCGCTCTTGAAAAACCTCTGCCCCACCGCGTATAAGATCGTAACTGGCACTTACGCTGCGCGAGCGCGGGTGGCCGCCCCGTATTAACTATCGTAAGTACACTTACTACAATATACGACGGTGCTTTTTTAAGTTACGATAGTTTTCGGGTGTCAAAAACCTATTTGTAATAGGTTTTTTTAATTTTTTCTTCGTGGAACGGAAACATTGCTAAAATATATAATGTTTTATGAAATAAAAAGAAAAACCCAAATTTCAAGTTACGACAACTTACGTAGGGGCCGTCGAAATACTAACAGCCTGATCTTCACTTCCAACTCTTCACTCCTGATGCTGCAGTACTGCCTAGAATAACCGCAAGGTTTATCTTTTATCGATATCTTGATTTTAAAGAAGTTATTTAGATATTACTTACGTAGAAACATGCGAATTTAATACTAACGTCCAACTCCTCAAATCTGATACTCCAGTGTTACCGCCTGCCATAACCGCTAGGTCTAGCGTTATGCAGATTTGAAGTACTGCTTTAGATATTTGGTAGAAACATACGGATTTCATTATCATCATCATCATATCAGCCGAAAGACGTTCACTGGTGAATATAGGCCTCCCCCGAAGATTGCCACAAGGCCCGGCCCTGTGCCACCTGCATCCAGCGACCTTCACCAGGTCATGAGTTCACCTTGTGGGGGACCTACCCAAGATGCACCTTCCGGTACGTGACCGCTACTCAAGAACCTTACCGTCCCAATGGCCATCGGTTCCACGCGCAAGGAGCCCCGCCCACTGCCACTTCAGTTTAGCGATTCGAAGAGCTATATCGGTTACTTTGATTCTGCTGCGGATGGTCTCATTTCTAATCTGATATCGCAGAGAGACTCCTAGCATAGCCCTCTCCATTGCCCTCTCCATTGCCCTTTGGGTGACATTAAAGCCTGCGGCCCTCTGGCTGATAGACTGACAGTGTGAGTGGTTCGCGCAGGGCGGGCCGTCGGGCCGGCGGCCCTCCAGCTGATAGAGCGACAGCGTGAGTGGGTCGCGTAAGACGAGCCGTCGGGCCGGCGGCCCTCCAGCTGATAGAGCGACAGCGTGAGTGGGTCGCGTAAGACGAGCCGTCGGGCCTGCGGCCCTCCAGCTGATAGAGTGACAGCGTGAGTGGTTTGCGTAGGGTGGGCCGTGGGGCATGCGGCCCTCCAGCTGATAGAGTGACAGCGTGAGTGGTTTGCGTAGGGTGAACCGTCGGGCCTGCGGCCCTCCAGCTGATAGAGTGTCAGTGTGAGTGGGTCGCGTAGGGCGAGCCATCGGGCCTACGGCCCTCCGGTTGATAGTGTGACAGCATGAGTGAATCGCGTAGGGCGGGCCGTCGGGCTTGCGGCCCTCCAGCTGAGAGAGTGACAGCGTAAGTGGTTTACGTAGGGCGGGCCGTTGGGCCTGCGACCCTCCAGCTGATAGAGTGACAGCGTGAGTGGTTCGCGTAGGTCGGGCCGTCGGGCCTGCGGTCCTCCAGCTGATAGAGTGACTGCATGAGTGGATCGCGTAGAGAGAGCCGTCGGGCCTGCGGCCCTCCAGCTGATAGAGTGACAGCGTGAGTGATTCGCGTAGGGCGAGCCGTCGGGCCTGCGGCCCTCCAGCCGATAGAGTTACAGCGTGAGTGGGTCGCGTAGGGCGAGCCGTCGGGCCTGCGGCCCTCCTGCTGATAGCGTGACAGCGTGAGTGGTTCGCGTAGGGCGAGCCTTCGGGCCTGCGGCCCTCCAGCTGATAGAATGACAGCGTGAGTGGTTCGCGTAGGACGTGCTGTTGGACCTGCAGTCATCCGGTTGATGAGACTGAGAGTATGAGTATACCCCTCGGGTTTGCGTAGGGCGTGGGTTTGCGTTGATAGGCTGACAGCGCAGGTAGTTTGCGTAGGACGTGCACTTGGACCTGCGGTCCTCCAGTTGATACACAGAGAGTGGTGAGTCTCTCGGATTCACGTAGTGCGTGCCATAGTGCCGTCGGGCCTATGGCCCTCCGGTTGATAGATTGTCGGACTTTCCGTCAGACCTGCGGTCCTCCGGTTGGTCGACTGAGAAAATGAGTTTACATTTTATTGTCTCGAAATTCGACTTGTATTATAATGTGTGCACTATAAAAATTTTAACTTGATTTTCTCAATAAACCAAATTGATTGATATATTCCTTAGTGTCAGATCTCTGTTATCTAAGGTACTTATTGTATGAATAACACGTCCATTTGAGACACTTCGGGCATTCAAGCTTACATTAACCACGCCCAGCCTTTGGTTTTCATTTGTCGATCGAGATATTTAAGTACATTTCTTTAGTGTCGGATTTCTAAAAATATCTATTTAGCAGGGATTCGCCCCCCGTTACACATAAAATAATGTCCATTACGTTTACATATGTGTCGTGATTCGTGATGAAAGCGCGAGAGTATAAACGCTACTTAGCATGCATAATTTGTATTACATATTATAAACAACATCTTTGATCTAGAATAAGTAGGTATAGTATCGGAAATTAACTTAACAATTGCACTAAAAACTTGAAAATAAAATAAGTAAAAAAAGTTTTAAGTTAAACGGTTTTTATTGCACCAAAAACTAGAAAATAAAAATTTGTTATAACTAACCGTAGATGCTACTTTCTGTAGATTACTCACGTGAAACTATTATCACTGTAGTCTTCCCAAGTCGGATGCTGAAAGCCACGTTTAGTCTCCATGTCAGTGGATTAAGCGTTACCTAATCGTAAACTTTTACCAAACTAAAATAAAAACGTGGGGCGTTATTATAAAGAAACATAGAAGTTCAAAATATGTAATTGCAGCTTTAATTTTGCAATTAATCATCCATCTGTTCCATCACTTCTACAGAGGTAAATAGCTTTTATCAAGACCATAACAAAACTTATTAACCTATTGCTGTCTTGATTTCTACGTGTGATCTTAAATAACTATAGTGACTTAATCACAACTGCGTACGCCCCACGTTTTTATTTCAGATTGGTAAAAGTTTACGATTAGGTAACGCTTAATCCACTGACATAGAGGCTAAACGTGGCTTTCAGCATCCGACTTGGGAAGACTACAGTGATAATAGTTTCACGTGAGTAATCTACAGAAAGTAGCATCTACGGTTAGTTATAACAAATTTTTATTTTCTAGTTTTTGGTGCAATAAAAACCGTTTAACTTAAAACTTTTTTTACTTATTTTTTTCATCAACAGTTTGTGCTATGATGTTGCAGGGAAGTTAAATATTAAAATCCAACGATTAAAAAACCTAAAGTCGGTTAAGGGACGATGAATTGTTTTAAACATGGAATAAAAGTTATTTATGGCACTAAGGGGAGATGTACAATTAAGATTGTCCGCCATCCCGATTCCCGTTTCATTATTTCCAAGACGCTGATTTTCTAAAAGAATTTCATATAACATTTGAACTTAAAATTAATTCATTTTATATTCTTTTTTAGAAGACAAACACCCTCCTTTTTGTAGGTTTTAATATAAACAAACTACTTGCTAAGCAATTGAAGATAAATAAAGAATGAATACTTTTTATCTGTATCTCTTAGAAAGGAATTAATCTAACTGAAGAATTTATTGTATCGCTTTTCTTTTGAAGCATTTTCTTTACAGGTTCTTGAGATGTGTACAGATAACTAAGCCGGGGTTATCGTACCTCTAAAAGTAGCATTACCTACTCACACAAACAAAAACGGCCGCAAGGTTATTTTTAGGGTTCCGTAGCCAAAATGGCAAAACGGAACCCTTATAGATTCGTCATGTCCGTCTGTCCGTCTGTCCGTCTGTCCGTCTGTCACAGCCGATTTACTCGGAAACTATAAATGCTACAGTAACGAAATTTGGTAAGAATATGTGTTGTATGAACCGCTACAGGATTATGTTACTAAATTGTAAAAAAAACCATTGGGGTGGGGGCCCTCCATACATGTAACTGAGGGATAGAAAAAAATTTTTTGTTGTATATAAGCGTGTGGGGTATTAATAGAAAGGTCTTTGAAAATGATATGAAGGTTTATACATCTAATTTTTATTTAAGCAAATCGTTTTCGAGATATTAGCTCTCAAATCTGAAAAATGTGTCCCCCCCCCCCTCTATTTTTTAAACTACGCGATATAAAATTCCAAAAAAAATATATGTTATGCACATTAATAAACTCTATCAACGATTTTTGGTTTGATTAAATTATCTCCTATAGTTTTTGAGGTAGGTTGATTTAACTGTATTTTTTTAATAATAAATTGATAATGGTACGGAACCCTTCGCGCGCGAGTCCGGCTCGCACTTGGCCGGTTTTTTTTTTATTAGCCTGCTATTGTGTGTCCCACTGCTGGGCAAAGGCCTGGCTGGGCAAGATTATATCGCCTATATTTTAATAGCAACTCAAACGGCTGAACTCGTTTCATTCCTGACCTACGAACAAATAAAACATGGAAGCCGCACGCCATACTAAATTGCCGTTCAAAAACGGTCCTGAATTTTAGTTGACAAGTGTCAATTTTTTTCATACAAAATCCATGTAATGTATCGCTTACAACTTTGTTTGTCACAAAACTGTCAATAGCTACTTATCAGAACTTTCCATGCTTAAAATGTTTAGTCGTATTACTACTTGATAAATTTTCATTTTGCATTAAATTTGTGGTTACCTTTGGTTTGGTGAAGTGTGAAGTCAGTACCTACATATGAGGTAATTCATATCAAAATTACACGCTCTGTATGACACTAGGCGTGTACCTATACGAGTACTACTGGTAGAGATACGATACTCGTAGTACGGGAATCGTCAATAAGTCCCTAGCCAATGAAACCAGCACTAATAAAAGAAACAAAGCTACATCGTAACAATCTGACATATCAAACAATATAATTACATGTGTGTAGTCAGAACAATGTGATATTGCACCTACACCCAATTACTGTATCGTTTTGATTACCCTGTATTCGTATGCTCCCTGGGCAAGCAATCAAAAATCGCAATTTTTACATGCTTCAGTGTATCAACTATAACTACCTACTGTACGCAACAGGTAGCTTATTTCTTCAAGCTAATTTAAGTAATAGCTCTCGGTAATAAAGCTCAGTTTTATATTCATTAGTATTGTCGCTTATGGTGTGCAGGTTTGGTGGAAACCGATAAGCGAAATGGGTTTTTGAGCCTGAGGGAATAACGGTAGTTCGCCCCAAGCTATTTAACTTCATTGTATTGTACTATACGAACAATGTTAGTACATAATGGTCGTAATGCCATAGTTTCTTGCTGTCACTAATAATAAAGTTGCATGCCCAACTGCGTCAACTGCGGTTACAGTGAAACATGAGTGTCGGTCGGTTTACCTCATTCTTGTTCGCGAAACAGGATGGTTATGTTATTATTTTCACGTGTATTATGGTTATTAAGGGATTGAAGTGTCACTGACCAATCATTTATAGAAGATTGTTCACAGGCGGCAGCATCCTCATAAGGCTTGTTCACGAAATAAAGCTGCATAATTCTTTTCTTTGTAGCCGTACCTTAGAATGGGTGTTATTACAAAGAAAGGTTCTTTGCCTATCCTCTCGGACGCTGTGGTTGATATTTATATTAATTTCTATATAATTATAGACTTTTATTTAAACTTCTGGATTTAAGTAGTGTTTCTTCTTATTTTACCATTTTGGGTCATTTAGTTTCCCAATGGGTTTTAACTAAATTACATTAGCGATACTATAATAAATTGTGAATCTCGTGTCTACAATTTTTATTCACTATTTCAAAACTAACATTGTTGAAATCGTCTCGAAAGTTCACACTTTTTTGGGCGTGATCTTTTGCATTAAGCATTATCTGAAGTTATTTTGATTTTGACGACTTTTCAGCGAATGTTTTTGGATATTGGACTGTTAAACATGAAACAGAAGAATGAATTTACAGTCCCATGGCTGTTAGAACTACATGGGACTATTGTGTAACAGTAGAGACTGATTTTACGATGGCTACTTTATTTCGTGAACAAGCTTTAGTGGACACATCTCGAGAACTGTGATCACCAGGCAGCAGAACTTTGGTACCAGTGACAGACGTATGACGTAGCGGCTGCATACAGAGTGTTTCTACCTAGATGATAGATAATCTTTTGTTACTTACTTATTACTTAGGCTCACGGATAGTTATTGACTCTTGAGACGGCCAGTACTTATAAAAACATAATCACATAACCGTCTTTGTCATTTTACCTCCTAATGCGTCCATATAGAAAAGACCTGCGTCCAGCAGTGGACTGAGATAGGCTAATGATGTGATGATGGGATTATGGTTATTGGTTTGTATCATAGACGAATATAATATTTCCAGACGGTTTGACGCTAAGACAAAACTATGTAGATGCGTACGTAGATGATTGTCATTAACACAAAAAAAAACCCGCGGATTTACTAAAATAATTAGGTAAGATACTACTACTCTCAAAAATCTCTAAAATCAACTCGAACCCAAAATATCAATATATGTGAGAATCACGTTTTTAATTGATATTTTATTTAGACAACTTACACCTTTGCCGGATCGAATCCAGTAGGTAGGTACCTACTAAAGGTTTCGTAGACAGTCACCGTTAAAATAAAAATAGCAATTGTTCCGATCTTTCTTGGGTTTAATTTAATCTTCCCACGATATTTATTTCCCTTGACACTTTCCTGGTATTTTTATTCCTGTACTGGATTTATCATTGTTCAATATCAGAGCAAACAATAAAATAAGGCTGGCCTAGATTTCATCTATTACCTAGACTGGATCTTGTTGTTGTAAGAGCCTTATTATGATTTTTTTTATATTTACTTGACTTATTACGGGCGTATAGACACAGCAAACAAAAAACTACGAGTACAGGAAATGAGAAACTGTTATAAGGTAAATTAGCAATTCGGTGATAAGTTGTTATTAGATGGACAGTCTTATTAGACTAGCACTTCTTTTTATTTTGTCCATTTTCATAATTTTTAACTTATGCGTAAATTTTGGGTTTTTTCTATACCAGCTCTTTCGATTTCAAAAAGAAAAGGCAAATCCATATTTTCCATACATATTCCGGATTTTCCTCCTTTGATAGCGCCATACAAAGTGTTTGGAAAATGGAAACAAAATAGAAAAAAACATGGGACATTTTTTTGCGATTCTGACTATTCTGAGTAGAAATAGCCATAAATTCATCATCATCATCATCATCATCATTATTTCAGCCAAAAGACGTCTGCACTGCTGGACGTAGGCCTCCCCCAATGATCGCCAATATGACCGGTCTTGCCTCCAGCGGGTTCCCGCCATAAATTCAAAATTATGAAAATGGAAAAAATAAAAAGTTATGTCTTAGCTAAGTGTAGTCATTTAGCGTTGCGCGGTGGGAATTTGAACTTAATAGTATCGTAGCAAAAGGCAATATTTTTTAAAACGGGTTTTTGAAGATGGTTTTCTGTACTTGCACTAATATGTATTCTGTGATTTTTTTTATTTGCTGTAATCCTATAGTGTGGGGTATCATTGAATAGGTCTCTTAAAGAGAATAAGGGTTTTTTAATTTTTTTTTCTTAAGTCAATATTTTCGGAGATAATCGCTCCAGAAGAAAAAGAAATGTGACCCCCCCCCCCCCCCACTAACTTTTGATCCGTAGGTCCAAAAAATATGAAAAAATCATGAATAGTGGACTTATAGAATACTTTAAAATAAAACTATTTTGAGCATAATCGGCCAAGCCGTTTTTGAATAACTACGGAACCCTACACTGAGCATGGCCCGACATGCTCTTGGCCGGTTTTTTTAGTATGTTATGCCTATGTCTCTGTCTAGTACATACATGTCATAATTTATTAGTTTTATTACCCACAGGCATAGGCCCATAGGCACCGCAATAGGACTAGTTCTACGGTACCTAAACTTTACAAGATCTATCTGCATGTGTGCGAAGATTGTCCCATGATAGGATCTAATATGTACCATGCTATAAGCTAGATGAATAATGGTGTTTTTTTATTAACCTTCTAGAATATCACTACGCGATGCAGGAATAATGTATGTTAGTTATACTACGCCAGGTAAGCAGGTGTATCCGACTTTCGAATTCATTTTACTTCCATCTCCTTAACGTCATTATCACATCTCAACCATACAAAAATTTATGCAACCGTTGCGAACAGAATCAAAACGAAATCAATACATCCGGGTACGAAACTGTTCCGTGGCAGCTGCAGTGCGGCCGACCTCACCACAAGACTGCGATATTCAGGAGAGGTGCTTAGAGCTGGCAGATGGTTAATCCTAAGTACTTACCTTACACAATTAATGTGCCGCGAAGTCGTTTCTTAATAGTTTATGTAATTTACTAGCTATCTGTCCCACCAACTGATATGTACCCGGGTATGTCTTTAAATTGCGTCCATGACCACCGATGGATGGGTAGCAGTATCCTTTAAAATACAGTGTACCTACTCATATATCATAGAGCTGCTGGATGATGATTGATGATCTAAAATGTTAAGAATACCACAATTGACTATTGTTATAATTTTATAAAAAAAACTATTGTTCTATGAGAATTCGCAGTCATTCAAGTGAAGACATTATGAATGAAGTAGCCAACAGCAAAGGTAAAATAAAAGTAAACTGCCATTACTGCCATACTAAAGCATGAGCACTACTTAAGATTAGATATCTGCATGTTAAAATCTCCTATTCTCTATATCATTTATCAAGGATATATTCATAGTAATGTACAATCAATTTTGCCAACATTAAGTATCTACTTAGGATTTTTATGGCCAGTCGCGTACGAAACGTTTAGTACCCAAAGTACGAAAGTTACTCTCATTCTAAATAGAATTAAAGCTCCCTCCGCCGAAGTGCAAACATAAAAACACATCTGAACAATTTCTGGGAACAAATAGCCAAAAAGTCCGACTACGTCATAAAAGTCACATCTTTGTGAATAACGAGATAAGTTACAAAAAAGAAGTTTGCTCCGCTTTTTTGCTCGGCTTCACTTTCCATATATTTTATGGTAATTTTATTTGAGCTTACATGAACATGAACGTTTTTCTCAAATCTGGAATATTAAGCGGAAGACTTACCTCTTTTGGCGTACATTCTGATAAAGTGTTATTCCATTTGATCTTTATCGCTGTACTCGGGCGGTGAAGACGCGAGACCTCTTTCGACAGTATTGTTAGGTTAAGGCTGGGTAGTGACTATCCGGTAAAGGAGACGTTACGTAAACTATCAACACTATCACAATGGTCTTCGAATCATGACTGGAGTTAAGTAAACAATCAATTGTCAAATGTCCGAGAGTGTACTACGGCGCGTAAACAGACGAACGATAAACAACGGTCATACATTTTCGTGGCACTGGTTATATAAAAAGGAGCCTCTCAAGCATACGATGCATTTCCGTAGTGAAACTGGTAGGGTGCGTTTGTGGACAATTTAGAAGGAAGATGTAATTTGTTTACTAGAGCGAGAGTCAGAGTGAACTAAACTGAAGTGAACAACACTTGAGACCGTTTAATAGCAGCAGGCGACATCGCGGCAGTTTTGTTCCGCGCTGTAACGAAGCTTGTTAGCGTACTTTTATAAGAAGATTGTCTGCAGCGCCGGGGACACCTTGAGCGGGAGCTCGGAAATGGAACTAATGAGTTCGCTTTTGTTATGTGCGCTTGCAGCGCTGCTCCCGCAAACCTTAGGTGAGATCCATTAATGCTGATTTTCTTTACGAAATGCTCCCTTTAACAGTTTTCGACGGAATTGTGAAATTTTTGGAACAACTTGAATACAGTAAAATGCAATTAGTACCTTACTACGAAATACAGAATTGTAAGCATTACCCATAAATACAAATTAAGAAACCTTAGAGATGAAATCTATTAATGCTGATTTTCTTTACGAAATGCTCCATTTAGCAGTTATGACGGAATTGTGAAGATTTGGCCTGTTTTCTATGAACATTTTGGAATAATTTAATTCCATTAAAATTAAATTAGTACCTTACTACGAAATACAAAATTATAAAATTTCCACATACATAAATAAAAAAATTAAATGCTGATAGAAAATTATGAGTTGTCAATTACGTGTCACATTAACCGCCTCTCGTATCAGCCTCACACCGCTGGAGCTGCAGCTGAGTTTAAGGCTGCAGTGAAGCAGCAAAAGTATGCTCAATTGGGCTCAGGGTACTCGTTTATGCATTTCGTTGTCGAAACAGCGGGATCCTGGGGTGAGGACGCGAAATTGCTTGTGCGTGATATAAGGCGTCGATTCAGGCAGAGGGGAACAGACACCTGCTCCGAGTCGTTTCTGCTGCTGAAGTTAGCCTTAAATATCTGATTTTTTATTTCAATTTTTAGAAGGTGGAATAAAATGAATTTGATTTTCCTTCTGTCCATATTGTTTCAGGTGTCAAATCAAGTTTGTATTCTGACCGCAAACTAGAAAAATTCATTGAAATGCCTTCCATCCATAAAACTGTCTGGTTAAGGCGGAAAATTCCATCGGAAGTGACTTTAAATATGGTATTGCAATACTTGCGCGACACTAATAAGTGTGTTTTGTGCTCAAGCTGTATAAATAAAGCACTGTATTTCCTCAGCTCTACGAGAACAACTGAAGGTCCACCGCAACACATGCAAAGCAGAGACTTCCTATTAAACGATATTATTGAGAACTACCATCAATACAAAGTGATAAGAAGCAGAAGAGAAGCAGACGTCAAATTACCAGCGAAACAAAGTCAAGTTAGCCAGAGTAAAAACGTAACAGTCACTAAATATAATATCGATGGTCAAGTATATGCCATTAAATTAAGAGAAAGAAACATAACAGTTCTGCAAGATCATCAAGAAGAAACGCAAACGTGCCAAGTGTTCAGTGTAAAGAAGTATTATCCTTGTGATTCGCCAAAGGCAGAATTAATTTTTGCAAACGCGAGAAGAAAAGCACATAAGCGGAGCAAGGTAAATAAAAATACCTTGACGACGGACAAGCCTTCGTCACAATCCGTTCCTTCGCGAGATAAAGTTTTAGCTGAACCTTTCATGACCTCCATTGAAGAACTTTACAATTAAATACATTTCATATTGAAATATTGATCAACCGGGTTACTCACGTAATTTTAGTCAATTGCTCGACATGTTTCGATCCATTTAGAGGATCCTCATCATGGAATACCCGCGACCAAAGCCCGACATGTACACGTCGATTATCGACTAAAATTACGTGAGTAACCCGTTTGATCAATATTTAAATATGTTTGAGTCTCACGTTAGTTATAACATTTTATATTGTATAAACCAGGAGTTTGCAAGGGAGCGGTGAATTTCAAAAGGGACGTGGGCTGGTAGTGTGGTTCATTTGGTTTATGTCTGCGACCATATATAACATGGACGTCTTACGCCAGCTCAAAAATGCCCCCAAAAACCAAGTTCAATTGTGCCAAGATGGGCAGGACATAGCGCTTTTCTTAACACCGCGCATATGTCGGCGTAACATCTTTGACAAACGTTTATAGAATATAGCCAACCAAAACTTTGATGGACCAATCACAACTATTTTTAAATGGCGGTTTATGTCTATAGGTTGATATTGAAATTCATTACTGTGATGCATTGAAGAGGGCGTGACACTTGTCAACTAAAATTCAGGACGATTTTAGAAAGGCAATTTAGAATGGCGTCCGGCTTCCATGTTTTATTTGTTCGTAGGTTTATGTACAATTGTACATGTACATCCACTGAGATACGCCTCACATATTTCATAAGACATACTAACATTAGGTTTACTTACTAACCATCTTACTCATAAACGTCTCCTAACTTAGCAAACCGCTAAGTATTGTTTGTCCATTTTGATCTTATCAATAAATCTACAAGACCGAAAGGGATATTACTTAGCAGCTTGTTAGGTTAGACGTTTATGAATAAGGGGTTATATCTTTAATATTACTCCTAGAAAGGGGGCGCGTAATAAAAAAGTTTGAGGACCTCTGGTTTGAACTAATGATTGTAGAGATCCTTGTACCATTATTTTTCTTAATATAAATTTTGTAAAAATAGAAACAGTTTTTATTAAATTCTTCTTCGAGGCATTACTTGTTTTTGTAACAAGCCCGCCCATTGTTGTAGAAAAAAATAATCTGATGAAATAAGGTTCGAACAAACACATTTGGACGTAATTATGCAAAAGGGAACCAACCCACGTGAATTTTTCATTCTAAATAAATAAATAAAATAAAAATAAATTCGTGTAGTTTGGTTCCCTTTTGCAAAATTACGTTCATTTTAAGTTTTAATAGATTCTGTATTTCTGTGTTTCAAATTAAATAATGTTTGCTGAACTTGTGCATACGTTTTTTTTCTATGTCTATATGTGGGTACGTTTTTTTCTATTATAAGTATATGCGCTTTTCAAGACTAAACTTGGGCTTAGGCACAGAAGATGACACTTTTGTTGCATTCGTGTGGGAATGAATTTTACTACTTGGGCATTTTCGCGAGAAGAGATACAAAAACGCATTTTTCTGAAACAGGTAAATTTTATGTTTTTCCTTTCGATCCTACTAGAAGAAAAAAAGTGTCCTAACTTTTTGTTTCTATTACGTAACTGTTTTTCAAACGCTTTTTACAGCGGTTACAAAGTGGAGAGCATGTAAAATGTATAAAAAATGTGGGACCATTTTTTTCATGTATTTTTTATCTCCTAGATTGAAAGAACTCGTTATTCTGAGTAGGAAAAACATTAAATTTACCTACCTTAAAAAAATTTTTTTTGGATCTCTTCTCGCGAAAATGCCCACTTACGGACGGTCCTTCTGCGTGTTTGCTAACAACTTTTATTATAAAAAAAAATTATTGATATCACTGATGATGGGCAGCAGCCTCATCATAGTGGACACATTACTGCTATCGCCAACCAGCTTGTCCAGCGTGGCGATTATGGGCATTTACCACCTCATGCGTCCATACGCATAGTTAATGAGAGAAGCCTTTGTCCAGCAGTGGACCGAGAGACTGATGATGTGATGTAATTTGATTGTTATCATCATCATCATATCAGCCGAAAGACGTTCACAGCAGAATGTTTTTGTTATGTGAATAAATTAACTAAAATTTTGTGCATAAGTGTGTGGCTGCACCTTTACTACCAAAATAGGCTACGTCAGCCACTTAAGGGCTCACGATCGCCGCTCTCACTGGCCAGCAACATTCCAATCGCCATTGTCGAAGCCGCTAAGTATTGTTTGTCCCTTTTACTCTCACGGACATATTGATGAGGACGAAAAGGACAAACAAAAATTAGCGGCTTGCTAAGCCAGCAGACGCTTATGAATAAGGGGGCTAGTAGGTATTTAGTTTCCGAAAGCTAATTTGTCATAATCATAAGGTTTAGAAGAACGTAAGTGTACAATGAGATCACACTTCGAACGTTTTCTGATTACGATGTCTATGCAAGGCGTAGATAAGTCCTTTTACAAGTTACACGATATAATGTTTCTAATCAGTCTTTCGGGGAAATCATCTAGCTAAATCCGGGTCTAATCCCGACGGGAAACTTTTCCTTCTGGTTCGAAAGGTCACGCGATGGAGGACGTTGCAGAATTGGTGGAGGGTTTTTGAATGTCGGGTAACATTCATGAGTGCTGTAATATAAAAAAAAATTAAAAAATAATTGCAAAAAAAATGTTTCATTGTCGCAGGCCTATCGAACTAGCGCGTTCGGTTCGAACTGAGAGCCACCCCGGGGAGTCATCAGTAGGGCCTCACGGCGAGCGATGACGCACGTCGCACACTCGCGAATGTTGTTCGTCGAATATCTATGCACTAATTCGACCGCTGTCAGAGATTGATTATAACAATGAACAATAAATAAAATAAAAATAATATAAAAAGTAGTAAATAAATATTAACCCCTAAGGAGGTAAAATTATATAATTTTTTAAAAGGACACAACCTTATTTTTCAGAAAAGTTACGAGTTACGCGATAGAAAGAGAACGCACTTCTACGTGATATTTAGCGTTGCGCGGTGGGTATTGGAACTTAATAGTATCGTTGCAAGAGTCATTATTTCTTTAAACGGGTTTTTAGAGATGATTTTCTGTACTTGTACCAACATGTATTCTGTGATTGTAGTTGTTTTTTAAACAAAAATATGTTACGTCGGATCCTAACGACTTAACCTACTGAATAACCGTGTACGAAAGATGAACAAACGATCCCGATATGCCATTTGCGGGCAAACGGTTTGGGGTGGCTAAAACTTCACGGGCATGCCAAAAGGTGGCACACAAATTTTACTTTCAATGACGTTTCAATTTTGTTTTCATTAAAAGCTTATTATACACCGTGTTTCACTTAACACCAAAAACCAGAAAACCGTTTGTTCAGAATCGGGAGTAGAATCGATTGAGCTATATCTTGTTGGGGGTAATATTTTTATTTTTATTTGTATTTTTAGTTATTTTTTACGTGCCCAGTCTACAAATTCGTAATACAACATTGTGCATATCGCATTGCTGAAGGTTGTATACCTTTTTCAGTATTTAGGGGTATTTTGGTAATAATGGCTGGTTACCTGGACGATTATTTTTTTCCGCTACGAGTTTGACGTTGTTTGTCAATTTGATTTGTATGTTCATTCCGTTGATATTTCTGATTATCATGGCGTTTAGATTTACGAACGTTCAATACTGTGAAATGGTAAGAACGCAAGCACGCCGCAATGACAATGTCAATTTAGCGGTAAGGACTTATCACGAGGAGTTTGGTGTCGCCGTGTCGAATGCCACCATAGCCGCATCTACTCAACGACTTCGGGACTACGATTCTTTCGACCACCAATGGCCAGAGAAAGGCATGATGAAATGAACCCTGATTTCGAGGAGGCCGTCTTACGAGTATTTTCGCGTTAATCATACGGCTAGCACACGACAAGCTGGTCGTCAGTTTAACTGTGATCATAAAAATATTTGGAGAATTTTGAGAGACGACCAGCAACACCTTTTTCACTATCGTCTGTGTCAGGAGCTCAACAGATTGTTGCTTGAAGACGTTCGCTTGCAGTTTGTACATCAAATGTATTACCAGCATGATGGTGCTCCTGCACACTTCCAGATAAACGTCAGGAGACATCTGGACAATATTTATGGGCAGCATTGGATCGGACGTCGATGCCTAGTGCAATGGCAAGCCAGATCACCGGATTTAACTCCACTAGACTTTTTTTTGTGGAGTAAAATTAAAACGTTGGTGTTCGATAACGGACCAGTTGTTTTTTTATTTTCTTGCGTAAACTCACCAACTTACATACTACATAGTTAATACTTAAACATTTCTGAATCTGAGAGAGCATTCGTAACCGTTATAATGGCGGGACCAGATACTGAATTCGACCGATTCATATTGCATTATTTAGTACTGAGTTAGTTAATCAGTCGTTATAATGGCGGGACGAGACTATTTGAAATGGAAGAGGTACTAATACTTTTACAACAGGTACCAAATAGTACCCATTCAGTACTAAGCAATACAACATGAATCGACAGAATTCAGGACCTGGGTGCTTAGCCAAGATGCCAATCGCTAGCGCTTAGTAGCGTAACGTAGTTTTCCCTCTCTGTCACTCTTTCATATTAGTGCGACAAAGACATTTAGCTGCGATTAACGATGAAGCGCTAGCGATTGGCAACTTGGCTAAGCACCCTGGTTCCGCCATAACGTTATAATGGCGAGACCAGACTATTTCAAATAAAGCTTTGAAATGGAAGTTCTATTTTTTTACAATAGGTAGCAAATAGTACCAATTCAGTACTAAACAATGCAATATAAATCGACAATATTCAGGACCTGGTTCAAAACGGACGATATTTTATATCGACTCCGACACAAAATCGTTGTCGGACGACTGCGAACAGCATATAAAATGTTCTGCCACCGGAACGGCCGATTAAAAATCGGCCCATATCCGACATGTGGGAACGAGCTCTTAGACACTGGTCTCACCGCAAGCTACTAATCTATGAACTAACGGCTATAAACACGAACGAAAGATACACACTCTCGAGTAAAAAAAAGACACGGCCCTTCAGCCCTTCACAACATTGGCCGAACATAGGAGATCGTACGGACGCAGCTATACAAGTTCTGAAGTTGCGTCCCGTACGATCGCCCATGCACTTTCCGCCCGTCTCTGTGTCCGCTTGTCTGTAACCTGCAGGTTGTTATTTTATGAGCTGTGATACTAGTCGATTTTTTACAGATATAATGTTAACATATTCCTGTTGCCACAGATACGCCACACACCACCATACAACACCATTAGGGAATATTTCGCATTTTGAGTAGGAGGCACTCCAGTTGGCGTGTTTGCGTTATGACTCTCGCTTCCACCTGTATACTAATGGGAGCAAGAGGCAAAACGCAAATACATACGCCAAGTGAAGTATCAGCATAAGCAAGCAGTCATAACAGATAGTGTCATAATCAGGGTCTGGTTTTATACAGCTACAATTTACAAGCAGCAGTCTCTTTCTGACTTACTTTGCTAAAAAGAAACAGAAATATTCTCAAATGTTATGCATGACTAAAAAGACTCTTTTTCTATACCTACATTTGATTAGAACAAGTCTTTCTAATTCTAAAGGTCAAACCTACCTTTTAATAAACTTTTTGTTAAAAGATATGTCTTTTTAATTCTTAGGAGCGACATGTCAAACTGACCGTTTTCAAACAAACCCAGTGACATCACAGGTAATTCAGAAATAGAAAACGTACGTACATCTCTCTTTGACACCGAATTTAATTGGTAAGCCAGATAAGGATAGTTACTTGTATAATAAATGTTGTACTACATCTAAGCTTTAGTCCTTAATCATCGGTGCAACTGGCCTAATTTGAAAACGCTCGAGTGTCATAAGAAATCGAACTCGTACCTACTTACAACCTTGTCATTTTGAATGTTGGGTTAAGTTTGCTTAGCTTTCCTATTTGAAGTTTACTGTGACAAAGTTTTAAAGTGGTTTACAGCGACACAGCTGTCTATTGGTAAACCTTATGTCGTTGCAATAATGTACAAAATAAATAGTTTCAAGGTTAATGATGGTTGCTAGCAATTATTTTATTGAGTGTAGAGTTAAAAGTCGAGTAGAGGTGTACAGAAAATCAAACATCCAATAAAAAAATAAATAAACAACAGGTTAAAAAATGAATACTATAGATAAGTTTAAAAAAATAAAAATCAGTTGGGGTGTCTGAGGTTTTGAGTGTTACCAGAAACACCGTGTATACATACCTACATTTTTTCTGCATTCAACCCAGGTGATAATACCTTCGCGTACAAGAAAGACTACCTATCTCTGTTTAACTGTATTGATGATATCGTCGATTGTAATATGAATTAATGACCAAAATGACGAAATTGAGTTAAGTATACCGTTCGACTGCAAATTTCCTGCTCTATCGAACGGTGTATTTAAAATATTAATATTCGGAAAAAAAATTCGATTACGTTAACAAAAACTTTGTCATTTTATTAGGTTTCTATGTCTTTTATTAACGTATGTAAAGGTTTCAAAAAATCATAGGCAATATTTTAACGTAAGTTCGAATTTATAAGTACAAAATATGTCCTTCCTAATGTACTCACCATATTTTTATAAATGTCAATGCTGTAAGCGCCATTTGTAATATATGGCTTACTTATAAGCAATTTGGTTTCAATTTGTGAGTTACACTAAGTTACGAAATCCACTTTTGATGATTTTCATTAAATTATTAACGTAAATCCAATTTTTTTTTAAATATTTAACGGCAGCACCAGCCATTTCCTGAACTATAGCTGTGGTCGCAGTTAGTAACTGTGTGTCAAATAGACCTCTCAAAAATAAAACAAACAAGATAAACATCATTTCAATAGGATAATTAACTGAAAAGATACAACATACTTTATAAATGTAAAATTAGTTTTTGGGCTCTCCTGAAAAATCGTCATTTGGTGGTTACATTAATTCATATTACAACTGACGATATAGTGTACCGTGGCACTAGTAAGTGCTTAGGGTGATGGAGTCTAAAGTATCTGAGGATGGCTCATTAAAACTACAAAAACAGTAGCTCAATCATACTGACATTTACAGTCAAGTGCAAAAATAAGTATCGAACGAATCCACTCACAAATATGTTACGACGTTCTTATTATTACGTAATTATTGACATGTACCTACCTTGACTAATTAATGTTGACATGTAATATTTAGAATATTATAAATAAATGACTATGACTATTACACAGAATTAGAGTGCACTGGGACATATTTTTGAACATTTTTGTTTACACCTTATTTTGTCTTTGACTGTACATTGTTTTAAATTCACATTTACGCAAGATGTAAAAGTCTAGTAGGTAGGGAGATTTTCTTCTGGGTAGGAACTTACAGCAATACTAAGAACGTTTAGTTTAGTTACATTTAAAAAAATAATCAGGAACACCGTAGTTCGTAAATTTCGGGGATTGGTCTCAGTCACGCCAACGAAGGCGTCATTAGAGTGATAAAGAAAAATCCCCTAAATTTGCGGGTTTCATAGTTCGCGGTAGGGTTGCTGCCCTTAATACCTTCTAAGCTTGAGCACAGTTGTCGTCCACAGTTTGTGGTGTAACCACAAACTGTGGACGACAACTGTGTGGTGGTTAGCTAACCGCAATTGTACCGCAGCGACCGCTATGCTATAATAATATCTTATAATCATAAAGTACAAATCATAGTGATGACCTCATATATGGTAACAGTTGATAAGTTGTATTGTCCAGTATGATGACTGCTGGCAATCACCAATTTTCAGTAAATTCATGTTCAGTCGTTTTAAGGAGCACGCCACGTGGTGACGGTAGCAAGAATACGTTTGTCATCACTCCAACTCTTCTCGTGGGTCTTGTACGAATCGACCAAAAAGGGATCGAAATATCACTGACTATTTGTCGACCCAATATTGATGATGGATAGCCGCGTTTTCATACTGCTATCTACTAATGATCAGTAAAATGAATTTTTAATTCAAATTATAAATTGATTTTAATTCAATACCTATCCTTAATGTACGTATCCTTATCAAACACAGACAAAGAGTTAATAGAAGAGGCCTACGCCCGTCGCCCAGCAGCAGTTGAACGGAGATAGACCGGTAATGTGAATGTTCAGTGACACTACTCTACACTCGCTTAGCCGACTCTTATTTTTTATGTTTACTGTATTCGTTACATTGTATATCAATGTAGCTATAGATACGAGTGTATTATATGCGGTAGTGTTTTAATTGGGTTCAAACACGGGGAGTTTGAAATATGAACCCAATAGTCCATTCCAAAAAGGGATCATCCATTAATTACGTCACACCTCAAGGGGGAGGGAGGGGGTCCACAAAATGTGACATATCGTGACAGGGGGGAGGGAGGCGTTCTATGTTTGTGACGTCACAATCCTCACATACATAAATACATGAACATAAAAGAATAGACAATCCAAAATCCTTGGACGGAGGAAGAATAAGTAAATTTTCTCTTCGTTGATTTTACAAAGCATTTTAAGCAATTCTAATAAAATAGTACATTACGACACAAAAGCGAAAAACATGAAACTCGAAACGAGTGGCGATGTTTTAAAACGCAACCGATAGGGAGTGTTTTAAATCGACACGAGCTTAGAATTTCGTTTTTGCACGTGTCTCGTACGACGTTTTTTAGTGCAGATGGCCCTCCGAAGTTTTGGAC
>JALPQI010024134.1:0-19822 GCA_025490895.1 Thaumatotibia leucotreta | reverse complement strand
CCAAGCTGAAGAACCTGCCCCCACAGCTGGTCCTAAAGCCGTGCGACCTGGAGCTCTCCAAGACCTTCAAGAACGCGGAGGAGGGGGTCCGGGTCAACGTGAAGGTGTCGGAGATTGAGTTCCATCTCGCGGCTACCACGGTGCATACTGTTATCGGTGAGTGAGAGAAAATCTGCGACCATATATAACATGGACGTCTAACGCCAGCTCAAAAATGCCCCCAAAAGCAATTGTTCAATTGTGCCAAGATGGGCAGGACATAGCGCTTTTCTTAACACCGCGCATGTTTTGACGCAACATCTTTGACAAATGTTTATAGAACATAGCCAATCAAAACTTTGATGGACCAATCACAACTATTTTTAAATGGCGGCTTAAGTTTTTATAGGTTGATATTGACATTCATTACCGTGATGCATTGAAGAGGGGGTGACACTTGTGAACTAAAATTCAGGACCGTTTTTGAAAGGCAATTTAATATGGCGTGCGGCTTCCATGTTTTATTTGTTCGTAGGAGAAAATAAATGGCCAAAACGCTCGTTGACTGGTAATTTCTAAAGTAAATGACAATACTGCCATAAGAAAGTTTGTAATAACATTGCTGCTTAGTGCAACTTAAAAAAATCCTTAATTAACTATTACACTAATGAATTGAATTGAATGAATCCTATGCTTGGTTTACTTTATTAGATTTACACATGATGTCAAGTGCTTACTACTGATGGCATGATCCGTCAAGCAAGAGATGGATGAAACAAATCACATATCATCAAATCATAAGGACCTTTGGCCTTGTAGGTCTAACCTTTTTTCACGCAATTTTTGCCATTTGTTTTAGTTTTGAAGGTAGTATTGAGATACAGTGAAATAGTAAATCATTAATATTTTTTTCTACTCCCGTACTGTTATTTGTCATTTACATGGTCGTGAACACACCATTCAGCCCCTACCTTACAGATGTCAAGATAAGTCTATATTGTCTATTCCCTATATACGCATTCGGGTTTACACGCAGTGCGTTTTTTGCATTTTAAGACACCTCGTGTATACAAGACTTAATGAAATACATGACTGCCAACCTATTTAAAAAAAATTCTGATGAACAGTAAACCATAGAGGAGCTTTCTTTTTTAATTTTGACGGCTCCCGCCCGACCTTGATGATTAATAAAATTGTGTTTGACTAAGAATATTTCTAAAATTTACAATTTTATTTAAAAATAAATGTTTGGTCGTAGAAAAAGTATTGTATGCAACATTGTTTAACTGAGTCAAAAAATGCTCGTGGCGTCTTTCATAACAATTTTGAGCTTCGTCTCAAATTGTTACCCACGCCAACACTCACCTTTTTTCACCTCTCTTAAACAAGGGTTGCATAAAATACTAGTTTAATTCAGGCAAAAAATAGTTGAAAACAGAGTTAGAAAATCATATTCTTGATTACAATTTAAATTTAAAAACCCTGTATTTTTATTTTATTGTATTGTGTTGTATGTTTGTCCAGACATAATGGACGAGATCCAATCGGAGCTGACGATCCCCGACTGCGAGCCTTTCAGCTTCAACAACCCGAAGTTCGAGCGCCAGGACGACGAGCTCTGGTCTCCCAAGAAGATCGCTCCTTACGTGGTCGTCAACCCGGAGGACAGCTATGTGCAGGTAATACCAGAAACCACTTAAAGTGGCGTATTTTTAGGGTTCCGTAGCCAAAATGGCAAAAACGGAACCCTTATAGATTCGTCATGTCTGTCTGTCCGTCTGTCCGTCTGTCACAGCCGATTTACTCGGAAACTATAAATGCTACAGTAACGAAATTTGGTAAGGATATGTGTTGTATGAACCGCTGCAGGATTATGATACTAAATTGTAAAAAAAAACCATTGGGGTGGGGGCCCTCCATACATGTAACTGAGGGATATAATTTTTTTTTAGTTGTATATAAGCGTGTGGGGTATTAATAGAAAGGTCTTTGAAAATGATATGAAGGTTCATAAATCTCATTTTTATTTAAGCAAATCGTTTTCGAGATATCAGCTCTCAAAGTCTGAAAAATGTGGCCCCCCCCCTCTATTTTATAAACTACGCGATATAAAATTCTAAAAAAATATATGTTATGCACATTAATAAACTCTATCAACGATTTTTGGTTTGATTAAATTATCTCTTATAGTTTTTGAGGTAGGTTGATTTGTGTGGTACTATACAGCACGTCCACGTATGAGTTTATTGATTCTTTTGCGGTACATATTCATGAAAAGAAATGTACTTTTACGTACTTAAGTTTTTAAAAAATGTACCTGCACGGTTTTGGCATAGCGAGATACAGGTCGTGGTCGTGCTGAGTAGGTACTCCCTGGCACGACCACACTATATTTATGGGTAAAACAATGGTCAAATGAATACAAAACAAATGTACTCAAATTGTACTATCTACAAGCACATCAAAATGTGAGAGTGGTACTGCAAAAATCGCTGTCATGATTAAAAAACGTGAACCTAGGGGCTGATTTAGACGGCGCGCTTACTCGCATCATGCGACTTTCATTGCATTGCGGGCTTTGACCGGCTGGTTGAAATAAACCAACAGTTAGCATAGCAATGTAACTTAAATCCCATGAGACTTTGGACTTAAGAAAACAAGATGCTACCCCCAACATTCATAAGATTAAGCAAGCACATAGGTACAATTTATTTCAATTGAAAATAAGATGCTACCCCCAACATTCATAAGATTGAAGCAAGCACATAGGTACATTAACCAAATTTTATTTCCTACAGTATTTTGTTTAGGCGTCAAGTCAATTGTTTTTATTTAAAAAATGTGGTAAGTATCGTAATTCCATGATTTCGAGATAAAAAGAGTTATATGTATATATGTAGTAAAAAAGATAAACATAGAATTAATGTGAATTATTTGATAGTTTTAACGTGTAAATAGTAAGGTAGTGGCACCATTGTTCGACGCTTTAAGCTAATTCAAATATCATAGAGTAGTAAATCGATTGTAGCCAAACAAAAGAACAACCTTATGTTATATAACATAAGGATCATTGTCGATCTTTGGGTATCTGTCGATTATTGGTGCCGTTACCCTACGTGTGGTTAGAATAGTATTGTTGTCCTAATGGGAGCGATTTTTGCAGTACCACTCTCACATTTTGATGTGCTTGTAGATAGTACAATTTGAGTACATTTGTTTTGTATTCATTTGACCATTGTTTTACCCATAAATATAGTGTGGTCGTGCCAGGGAGTACCTACTCAGCCAGCACGACCACGACCTGTATTTCGCTATGCCAAAACCGTGCAGGTACATTTTTTAAAAACATAAGTACATAAAAGTACATTTCTTTTCATGAATATGTACCGCAAAAGAATCAATAAACTCATACGTGGACGTGCTGTATAGTACCACTTGTTGATTTAACTGTATTTTTTTAATAATAAATTGATAATGGTACGGAACCCTTCGCGCGCGAGTCCGACTCGCACTTGGCCTGTTTTTAATTTTATTTATTTATTAGATCCAAACAAAGAATTCATCTTAGGGCTTGTCCATTAATCACGTCATACTGTATAGCGGGAGGAGGGTCAAGAAAAAAATCACCAATTATCACCATAGGGGAGGGGGGACCATCGGATAAATCACGTATAGTTTTTTGTTACTCTCTCTCTGCTGAACAGCATTATAGCTAGTAAAAAATAAACTAACTTTTTTTAATACACTTTTTAAACATAACCAGATGTCAAAACCTGAATGCGAGTTTTAAAACTTCGCGGACATTTACCTCATAGTTGGCAAAAATGTTTTTTCCCATCACGTGTGCTTAATAAAGTACGTAAATTTAAATGTTATTAAAAGGACTACTTAAGTTGGCAATAAATTATACATCATATTGGCTAGGGGGGAGGGGGGGTCCTGAAAATATCACCATGGGGGATGAGGGGGGGGGGTCTAAAATAGGCCAAAATCATATGACGTGATTAATGGACAAGCCCTTACTAATCTACCAAAATGCATAGCAGTTTGTTGGCAGAAAACATTCAACCCTCTGACATTTAGGTCTAGTAATTCAGATAACTTCTGACCGTGTTCCTTGCCTATTGTTAGAAAACCGTAAGATGCTACTATATTGGCATAAAAAATAACCACTTATTTAAATTGCGACTCTATCACCCAAGCAATAAGATTCAATGTTAACCAGGTGAACTACCAACGAGCGACCATTTGGAATTAACCGTGCGGCGTGCCACGTGTAATTCCAAAAAACGGTTGCAAGCGCACTCCCCGAAACGCATCTTTCTAACGGATTGAGATGTCATATTTTCAGCTGGTTCGAGAGCGCCCTACTCTCCTCGTGCGCTTGGGAACCGTAGGGAATACAAGTCCTTTTTATAAGCAGGGTTGTTTTCTTCTTTATTGGTTAACATTGAATCTTATTGCTTGGGTGATAGAGTCACAATTTAAATAAGCGGTATATTTTTTTATGCAAATACCGTAGCATCTTGCAGTTTCTCACAATATACAAAGAACACGGTCAGAAGTTATCTGAATTACTATAATAGAAAATAGTTATCAAATCTAGGAAACAGACTTAATGTGTATCTTAAATGTAAACGTAGCTTTCTCTTTCTGTCACTCTTTTATTACTGCGACAAAGCCAGTTGCGTTTCGTTCGTGACTGAGTTTTAGCATTTGGCATCTTGGCTAAGCAAACATGGTAAATACTCAATCGTAAACCAAGAACTTCTCCTTATCGCTTCAATCTTGTTTCAGCCAAAATACCCAGCAGTGAAAGTGCAAGAAAGCTTCAGTATGGCGGTGCCGAGTGTACGAGTACTGCTAGAAGTGGAACAGACAGTTCGCGTGCCTGTTCTGATGCTGAAGGTTAGCATTTTTTAACCATCCATCATCATCGCACCGCTCGCCACCGACTGGGCGCTCATCCTCACACCTTGCAACCTAAATGGTCGCGCACCGTGCGGTTTCAGAGGAACTTCCTCCCGCGGACGGTCCGTCTGTGGAATGAGCTCCCTGCCGAGGTTTTCCCGTTGGACTACAGTATGGGGTTCTTCAAAAGAGGAGTGTACAAGTTCTTATTGGGTCGGCAACGCGCATGTGACACCCCTGGGGTTGCAGGCGCCCATAGGCTACGGTGACTGCTTTCCATCAGGCGGGCCGTATGCTTATATAATGATGATGATAATAACAGTACGTTCATAATTGATAAAAATTTCTTTAGAATCGATTATTTGCATAAATATTAAATATGTGATATATCTTTTATTTTTCTCATAGTTTGTGTGAAAAGCAGTATGTGTTACACGGTATCAAAATTATTTCGTCTTGGGCGTTAACGTTTGAATCCTTCATTACGCTTAGGATTCAATTGTGGAATCCGTCGCTCCATTCAGGATTCAATATACGCCCACGCCGGAAATATACCATTTCGATCGCTTGTGACACAATCTACTGTTGTTCCAGTGTGTTGTATCATTATAAAACTGGTTTTGTCTCTAGTTAACCGGCGAATTGAATCTCCACGATTGGTCCCGCGCGCTCCACGGGTCGGCCATTTTGACCGCGCACGCGTCCTGCTACAACGACCGCTTGGATTGTTGGGAACCTTTATTAGAACCTGTCGTTTGTGATGAAAACATTTACCGGCCTTGGGGACTCACTGCTAGTATATTCCAGGTATATTTATAGAGAATGTTGATTTTTCACTGTTGGTACGATACTAGCAGCGTATTCCAGGTATATTTTTAGTGTCACATATGTTGTCACACGCAGTTTGACAGATGTCGGTTGATACAGTAAGGCAAAATAAGGTGTTTTAAAAAATGCTTAAAAATATGTCCCAGTGCACTTTAATTCTGTGTATTTAGTAAGAACGTACGATAAGATAAGATACTACGGCTCGGCCGTCCTGACATCGCACGCGTCCTATAACGACCGCTTGGACTGTTGGGAACCTTTACTAGAACCTGTCGTGTGTGATGAAAACATTTACCGCCCGTGGGGACTCACCGCCAGTATATTCCAGGTGTGTACTCTTCCTTAGGTTTCGCGTAAAAATCCAGTATATTCGAGGTGTGTTTATACAGAGGGGACAGGAGTGACGGACTCTTCCCGTTTTCATAAGAGTCGACTAAGGGATTGAAGTGCCACTGATCATTTTATTGAAGAGTGATGATGGGTATCGTCATTATAGTGGACGCACTAGGTAAATTTATTACCTCGTCATGCATCTATCGGCGTAGTTACTAGGACAGGCCAGTTCCATCATCAGACATCGGATTCCGTGGGGCGAAACTTCTTGACAGCTAGGGACTTCCTATATCGATAAATTCGTTTATCGATACTTGTTCTCTAGACTAGTGACCGCCCCAACATTGTGTGTGTTTTTTGTAACTATTGATGACACCTGAAACGCTTAACACCCGAATATATGGAAAAATCTGGTGATTTACTTTAACAATAATAGATCGGACAGTCGTAAAAAAAATTGAGAAGAATAAATTTTTAAAACGTTTTCAAAAAAGAAGAAGAAAATTTTGCTGCTATTTTATTATATGGGTAAATTGGGTAATACTCCTTTAATAAAAAAATATTTTATAAGCAAACCTTTGTGTGATCACTAGTATTTAGAACAAGTATCGATAAATGAGTATATCGATATAGGAATTCCCTAGCTGTCAAGATATTTCGCCCCACGGAATCCGATGTCTGCCCATCATCATCTCAGTCCACTGTCTGGTACATACCTGACAGGGACACATGTTGTCACGCGCAGTCTGACAGATGTCGATTCTTCACGGTTGATACAGTCAAAGGCAAAATAAGGTGTTTTAAAAAATGCTTAAAAATATGTCCCAGTGCACTTTAATTCTGTGTAGTAAGAACGTACGATAAGATACTACGGCTCGGCCGTCCTAACATCGCACGCGTCCTATAACGACCGCTTGGACTGCTGGGAACCTTTATTAGAGCCTGTCGTTTGTGATGAAAACATTTACCGGCCTTGGGGACTCAGCGCCAGTATATTCCAGGTGTGTTTATACGGACCACACGTAGTAGAATGTAAACTGGGAGAAGTATACAGAAGTAAGCACTTAGGGACTCCAAAAGGAGGCATTTAGCAACCTGAACTTTGGATGATTGGAATGAACCTCGCTATCATGCAAAAACGGCACAATGCATGTCTTTTTGCGGAAAAGGCCCGGATAAACTTACTAACTAGGGGCACACATGTCAGACGCAGTCTCACAGATGTTGATTGTTCCCAGTTAGTTCGATACTAGCACAAATTACAGGTATGTTAATAGAGTGGACGTGTGGTAGTGTGGTACTCTTCCCGTGGGTTTCATAAACATCAACGAAGGGATTGAAGTGGGTGCATTCCACGAGAATGTCGGGTACGCCGTTCTACGCGTCCATCTAAGAAAGTTACGAATACAGTTTTTGGTGTACCTATTTTAATTGGATATGTCAAGTTTCATGAAAATAGGAATATTATATTTTTCCCTGATACGTCGCCGTGAAGGTGAGCCATCGTCTTAAGCTTCATGTGATGTGGAAGAAAATATGGCTGAAAATAGGGACAAATATAATATTCATACCTTCAGAAAACTTTACATAGCCAATGTTATAACTGGGTGCACTTATAGATAATTCTCGCACTTTCCATATATTTCTAAGGTAGCTGTCATAGCCGTCATGTTTCCGACAAAGTATACTTTTTTGTGGAATGCACCAGTGTCACTGACCATTTTCTTCAGCGTCTATAAGAGACACCCTATTGCGATTTCCAATCCGCTTGCCCAGTGTGATAATTATGGGCAGTGATCGGATTAGGTAGTGCCATTTCGCGGGACTTCGGTACGTTATCTTAGTGTGGACATAACTTCTAAGCCCGACATTTAAAATGAAAAGTAAAATTTTTGTTCGAAAGTTTACAATTTTATAGTTATTTTGTTAAATTTCAGTTTGATATTGATAAAAATTAGTCTAATTTTACTTATCGAACATGGTTTTAAGGGTATTTTCCACAATAGCTAATTTTGTTAACAGCTATAAAACATCAAATAAAAGATGTATTCACAATTACAATATCCTTTTATTTTTTCATGTTTCTTCAATTTATGACGTAACAAAAAATGTTCTGTAAATAAATATAAGTCCCAGGATTGCGAGGCTTATCCATGTTAAGTATGTATGTTTAAGGTCATTCACCCGAAATGGCACTACCTAATCCGATCACTGATTATGGGCATTTACCTCCTAATGCGACTAGACGCATAGTTCATAGAAGAGGCCTACGTCCATCAGTGGACTGAGATAGGCTGATGATGTGATGTGGAATCCAGGTTCTTCTAAAAAATAGGTCGCACCTAGGAAGCTTTATATGGCATTTCGTCCACCTTGCTTTATTGCCTCTGTTATATCAGCTAAAGTTAAAATTATAAATTAATTTACAGCGCCCTCTAAAGCAAATTCAACGCAACGGAGAGTTGTCGAGTTTGCGGACGATTGTGGTAGACACACGTCTTTGAGTGGCTTAGGCTGCGGCTCCATTGAGGCGGAGAGGAGCGGAGATGTGCAAAATTGGCCAATTACATTCTTCAAATTCAAAATTGGAAACACTGTGATGCGGTCTCATTGACCAATTTTGCAAATCTCCGCTCCTCTCCGCCTCAATGGAGTCGCAGCCTTAAGGTTGTAGTACCTTCGAAACATTAAGTACAGAAGTCACTAGTGATTAGTTTCACAATACCATTGACTAAATTCGCTGTGATCGACGGAAGGTCGTCTGGTGTAATTGGAAGCACGTAGGACCGGCAATCCAGAAGAAGCGGGTTCTAATCCCGTGACAACCAGAGTCTTTCGCAGTTGATTTTTTCTATGGTAAGTACATCTGTTACGACATTGTGGGATTAAAATTATAAATCAATTTCCAGGCTAAAGCATACCCGATGTCCTCTCGTCTTGACACAAGTATTCAAAAAGAGACCGATGCAGAAACCTTTACGGATGGCTCCAAAAGAACTCGTAAACGCAGCGAGTTTGAGTCAGAAACGTCTGCCGATGAAGACAACACGGACAACGAGATGACCTTTATAAAGGTAATACCTTTGTATGAATTCACAAACATTTACCCCCTTATTCATAAACGTTTGACAAGCCGCTAATAATTGTTTGTCCCTTTTGCTCTTATGGACACATTGTTAAGACCGAAAGGGACAAACAATTATTAGGGGCTTGTTAAGTTAACAGACGTTTATGAATAAGGGGGTTAGTCTGCCTTTTTATTTTAGAATTAAAACTAACGTTTAACTCAAACATTAAAATATTATCGAACCGATACTCGATGAGTCAGTACGCGTCGGGCTTTAGCTGGAGGTGCTCCGGACGAGGACCCTCTTAATGGGTCGAAACATGTCGAGCAATCATCGACTTAAATACGTGAGTAACCCGGATCGATAACATTTTAATATGTTCTGCCTTTTTATATTGCAATTTTGAGCGAGACGGGTTTCTCAGGTAATTTAAGTTGATAATTGCTCGACATGTTTCGATCTATTAAGAGGATCCTCATGGAGTACCCACGACCAAAGCCCATCCATCCATGATCCGTGTAAATGTAAGTGTAACGGTTATATCAAACTGAATTGGCAACTGCAAAAATTAAAATGCAACGGTTAATTTCTACCGATCGCTCCCTGAAGATGTCTCGCGAATTGTAACTAGTTCTAGCACAGGGGCCCGTTTCTCGAAAGCTTGTAACTTGTAATACAAGTGCAAGTCTCGTTTTGACACCATAAGTTAGATAAGGGGGGTTCTGCCTTTTCTCCGAACTTTTTTCGCCCGAATTTCATTTGCCAACCAACATTTCGCCGATGATTCACTTTGGCAACCAACTATTAGCAAATTTTTGTATGACAACGTTTCATTTGGCAGAATTATTATAAAACGGATTATTGTGATGACATAATGCTTTTAGCATACTTACTCATCATTTGTCAAATCTTTCACTAGGCCGAATAACGTTTCGTCATCCTTTTCGTACCTATATGTGGAAACTTTTTAGCACAACCGTGTTTCTGAACTTGCCTAACAAAGAATACCCTTAAAAAAAACATTTCACAGATAGACTAGCGGCCCATGCTGAAAAAAATATGGGTCATTTGAACCACCAGGTGACCTATCTAGAACGATATAAGAGCATAAAATAATAAGATTCAGCACTATGCCGTCACTTGTAAGCTGTCCAACTGACTCCTGGTGAGAATTTAAAAGTACAGGTAGAGTGAGTACATTTTGGTCATATATTTTTGTACGGCATTCTTACCACCGATAGATCCATGAAAAATAATAAGAAAACGCACAGTGCCGTACAAAAATAGTGCGCCTTGTGAGTATGATTTTTTTTTTTATTTTCCGACAATCACCAGGGTAAATTTGGCCATTTGATTTTGTACGGCATCTGTGTCATACCATTTCAATACTGCTTCTAATCCATTATTCCGCAACGCCGTACAAAAATCATGCGACAAGGGGAAAAAATCGAGGGTTACAACCCCCTCTCTTTCTCTGGTCAAGGGGGTGATTTGAAAAAGTACGGCTTCGGTTCCAAAACATTATCTAGCACTCAAAAGTACTATTAAAAATAATGCCGTCAAAAAATGATTGTTCATTTGAATGTATTATCAATAATCATCTTCATTTCATCGTATCCTTGATTTTTAGAGCTGAAAAATCATTTGATCCTGTACGGGAACTTTTTTTTTAACATGATATTGTAAAATGCTATTGTTATATAGTATTGCCGTACAAAAGAAACCGTTCTAAAAATAATTATAGAGAAATACTAAAACTGACTTTTTGCAAATTATTGGAAAAGTTTAAATTTTATAGATTAATTCAATATTGCAGTTTTTTACATTTAATCCCTTGTTTTAAATAGTATTGATATAGATAAATTAGGAAAAAAATATGCCGTACATTTTTATGCAGACCATATATTTTAGGCTGATGAAATTGACGCTACAATTTTAAGGGTACTTTATGGCCATCTGATACAGTACGGCATTAACATATTTTTGAAGAGAACAATTGATAATATGATAAAATCACTATGCCGTCTAACTAAACTGAAACAGTGTGTATATTATATCCAAGAATTGAAAGTGTCAATCCCAGTAACAACAGTTTTATATAATTTTTGACGTCATCATCTTCTTCGCCTAATTTTCATAGGTTAGGTTAAGTAGATTAGTTAGATTTAATCTATGTACATAAATTGTAGTTATGAAAATAAATATAGTAAATTATAAAAAAAAAATTGGTAATATATACTTCAAACATTGTTGATACTGTACATATAAGCTCGGAAATGGAATTCGAGATCAAAAATGTAAACAAACTATGACAATGACATGACATTATAAAGTCAATCTTAAAGTGACATTCCAGGGGTATAAAACTTTTTATTTTTTAACACCTTTATAAATTAACGTCGCATTTTGAGATGGGTTATTTATTTTATTTTATTAATTTGCACACTTACAAACTATCCTTACAGGTACTAAACCTAAGACAATGCTTGATGTTTAGGTGTAGATACACGAAAGTCAAAGTATGTTCGATATACAAATTATAACAATCATTAACATATTTTTGGACATGACTTTAAAAAACATAGGCTGAGTGTCAACGGTTCCTGATTACAAAAATTATACCTAGAAAAATTTGCTAGAATGATGTAAAATGTAAATAATCAACATAATCAATGTTTGAAAACCAATTTCGTGTTAGGTAGGTACTTTAATCTTTAGGATAGTCGGGGAACAAATTCCAGTCTTCATCTATAGTTACAATTTACAATCGAATGCATTTCTATTAAAAAATTAAAATGATTGATTTGTAGGTAAAAATACTAAAATCGGTATTCATGTATTTTGTAATGCGAAATTTTAGAAGTTTTTATGAATTCATAAAAGAGTCATTTGGAGCACCGTCATGTTTTGTTTTTTTTCGGTACATTGTTATAACTGCGAACCAAATGTTTAAAACGTCTTATCATTGCCAGTAGTATAAATTAAACTCCCTACATTTTATTAAGACTAGAGAAATATATCATTAAAAAAAATAATGTATGATATTATAAATTAGTAAAATATTTAAAAACTATATGTACCGTCAGTGAATGTAAATGCGCATTTTTTAAAAGTATTTCAATGATTTTAGATTACCCACCTCTCGCGATAATTTTTTTGTGGTGGTATCCCATTTGCTTACATTTTTGATCTCCAATTCGATTTCAGATCTTAATTGATTTGTTTCATTGTAATGATTTCAATAAATAAAACAATCATATTTAGAAAAATCTACACACGGTGCTCGCGAGCATTGCGAAAGATTTTAAGTATGCATTCTAGACATCAAAATAAACAAAAAATATTATAAGACCTAATGTCAAATTCCATAAAAAAAACTTTTTAACATTTCCAATACTTTTTATCATTACAAAAATTTGTTAAAATTAAAATTTTAAATGATTTTTGTTAGGGACAGGTTTTTTCGTCAAGTCTATTCTTATTTTTTGATTGTCAGGCAAAAGGTGTGGTAATATTCGAACACATTGTGGTAGCATTGTAATCAAAAAGAAGTTTAATGACGAGTTACGTCGAAAATCTTATTTCGAAAAAAGGTTAATTATCTCTGGAACCAAGCCAAATCCCGGTAATTTTATATAACATTAAGTAAATATGCTCAGGAATTCAGCATTAAAATCTTTCGGAATGCTCACGAGCACCGTGTATATTTTATGATAATAATAAAAAAATACACCTATACATTTTTAGACAAAATCCATAAAAATGTTATCGGAATCAACGTCTTCATCGACGTCCGAATTATCTTCTGTATTATTTTCTGAAACATAAATATGTATTTGTCAAAATCAAAGTCTTACGTACAAATCATAGATGTTATTATTTATTTATTTACCTATGATGACGTCATCATCTTCTTCGCCTAATTTATTCAGTATCGGAATCAGTTGCAGAGTTGTTATCGGAATCAATGTTTTCATCGACGTCCGAATTATCTTCTCTATTATTTTCTGAAACATAAATATGTGTTTGTCAAAATCAAAGTCTTACGTACAAATTAAAGATGTAAAGATTTATTTATTTATTTACCTATGACGTCATCATCTCCTTCGCCTAATTTATTCAGTATCAGAATCAGTTGCAGAGTTGTTATCGGAATCAATGTCTTCATCGACGTCCAAATTATCTTCTCTATTATTTTCTGAAGCATAAATATGTATTTGTCAAAATCAAAGTCTTACGTACAAATTAAAGATTTATTTATTTATTTACCTATGACGTCATCATCTTCTTCGCCTGATTCCTCATCCGATTCCGTTATGTCACAGACTTTTTGGGGGCATTCCTCGCCGTGAAACCAATCGAAATCGTACCGGCCGTCATTAACAACCCATCCATAATTTATTGGAAACAAGATCGACGGTATCACCCTAATCAACTGTCAAAACAAATACGCGCATTTAATTTTCAATATAAATGTTAGGTTATCTAAAATAAAAAAACTAGTTACAAGTCAATTTACATGAAATTAACAAAGTTATAATTATTATTTTTAATACCAGTGAAAAGGTAGATTTCAAACACACATTTACATAATTCAAAAAACTGTTAGTACAATTTTATTTATTTATTTATTTTTTACTTATTCATTTCAGTGTCATGAGTACATCTCAAAAATATGTTGTATTTTGGAATTATCAGTGATAACATGTCTGTATTTTGGTATAAATGGATAGTATACAAACCCATACTTAACGTATTTACTAACTATGAACCTAAAATCACGAAAAGACTATAAAAAGTAGTACAAACAAACTATCTAAATACCGTATGAAAAAAAATCACCTTACATTTAGTTACATGGATTTTTTTTTCAGTTTTTTCCCTTTGGACCAACGAAAATGTACGGCATATGAAAAAATATTACCTATGCATAAAATACTTTCAAAATAAATTTATTTCATGTTGTGTCAAATGACCCCCTGGACTACGGAAAGAGAGGGGATTGCAACCCTCGATTTTTTCCCCTTGTCGCATGATTTTTGTACGGCGTTGCGGAATAATGGATTAGAAGCAGAATTGAAATAGTATGACACAGATGCCGTACAAAATCAAATGGCCAAATTTACCCTGGTGATTGTCGGAAAATAAAAAAAAAAATCATACTCACAAGGCGCACTATTTTTGTACGGCACTGTGCGTTTTCTTATTATTTTTCATGGATCTATCGGTGGTAAGAATGCCGTACAAAAATATATGACCAAAATGTACTCACTCTACCTGTACTTTTAAATTCTCACCAGGAGTCAGTTGGACAGCTTACAAGTGACGGCATAGTGCTGAATCTTATTATTTTATGCTCTTATATCGTTCTAGATAGGTCACCTGGTGGTTCAAATGACCCATATTTTTTTCAGCATGGGCCGCTAGTCTAAGAGTCCAGTTAGGTACGACGACGAGCGAAGCGAGGAGGAGTGTTAGGTGAAACTGCGACCTTACAGCGCCAGAACCGACTGTTTTGTTATTAGTTAACTAAATGTATATTAGACCAACTAAACCATAAAACCACATGAAAATATGTATTATAAAAAGTTCCAATTAAAAACCAAGCCCAAAGATAGAATTGCCAACCATTTAGTTGGGAAATGAAACGATTTCATAAAATTCAATTGGAACATGATCATTCGGCGAAATGACTTTATGCGAAAAATTGGTTGCGATGTAATATTCGTACAAACAATTTTCGGAGATGATTTAGAGAACCTAGATAAGGACTTCCATTTTTATTACATGTTACAAGCTTTTGAGAAATAGGCCCCAGGTCTCAGTCTTTTTGGGCCTTTAGACGTTGTTTGGAACTACTATAAAGTCAAAATTTGCTTGCGAACAAATAAAACATGGAAGCCGCACGCCATACTAAATTGCCTTTGAAAAACGGTCCGGAATTTTAGTTGACAAGTGTCACCCCCTCTTCAATGCATCACGGTAATGAATTTCAATGTCAACCTATAAAAACTTAAACCGCCATTTAAAAATAGTTGCGATTGGTCCGTCAAAGTTTTGAAGCTATATTCTATAAACATTTGTCAGATGTTGCGCCGAAATATGCGTGATATTAAGAAAAGCGCTATGTCCTGCCCATCTTGGCACAATGGAACAATTGTATTTGGGGGAATTTTTGAGCTGGCATTAGACGTCCATGTTATATTGCAGAAATTAGGTAATAGTAAATAGTTGGATTGTAATAAATATCACAGTAAATTTTCATATTAGAACCCGCAAGGCAGCAGAAAAGACGCGGAATACACGGGCAACATGTCGTTTATGAACGCGCTGGATGTCGACGAATCCGACTCGGAGAACGAAAACGGACTCATGGACAAACTGGCGACGGCCATGGGACATCTGTTTACTGAGTAAGTGCTAACTAAAGCTAGCTTAACCCTAACGGCCTGTTTCACAATCTCCAGTTAAAGCTATCTGTCAGATAAAAAATAACACTATCTGTTTCGTTCACCTGGAAGAATAAAGAGAGCGAACATTAGTTATAAGTTAGCAATAATGTTTCTTGCCATAGTGAAAAGTACAAAATAGTAATAATAATTTAAGTTTTGTCAACAAGTTCTGTTATGTATTAACACCTGTTATGTAGATACTAGATAGTAGTGATAAAAATTAATGTAAATGTATTTGCTACGCCCATCAGGGTTCATGTTACATATGTTGTTCATGAGTGCAATTTAATAAATAAATGATAAATGATCTGACAGATAGTTTTAACTGGAGATTGTGAAACAGGCCCTTAGTCAAACATGAGTCATACTAAAATTTCATTGATAAGGCCCTTTTCAGTGAGACATTAGTTTCAAAATTAGATGAGAAATATATTTCCATGGTCTGATTAAGGTCTAAATGTTACTTAAGTAATTATGGACTTGAAGGATACACTGAAAAACAGTTAAATTGAATATTTATCAACTCTTAATACTTGAAAACGATTGCCAGTAATGGGTATTTTGACCCATTTTCGTAAAAGCCTAGGTCATGGTAACACACTGTATAGGCAAACAGCAATTTTAGAGCAAAAAACTATTTGGGGGATAAAAAGTTGTTTACTAAATAAGTCAAATAAGCATGAATAGCCTGTATATCATGTATGTACTGTTTATAGTGATTCAAGTGCCGAAGAATTGAGCAACGATTCCGACTCGTCCGCTCCCGAACAGAGCGACGCAGAGGGAAGCGAGAAGGAGGTTGATAAGACCGTCTCTTTCATCGACGGGGAGAGGAAAGAGAGAACTGTTACGGTCCAGGTTAGTAACGATTTCTTGTTCTTTTGTCACGTATAATATCATTTTCTACTTAAAAAAAAACAAGGATGAAAATAGTTGACATATTTTTTGAGCTGAACATACCTGCAGACCTATAAATAATTTAATATTGTATACGTATTGACCATTTCACTATCCAAAGGTTGTCTGGAAGAGATCGCTCTTTAGCGATAAGTCCGCCTGTTGTTACCTACTTATTTAAAATGAATATATTTCTGCTGCTTTGTTTATGTTTGTAAGTAGTGCAACAATAAAGAGTTTTATTATTATTATTATACGTATATCTTCATAATGCTATAAACATGCACAAAGTTAACCTATTTTTCATTTCGAATCGGCATAAAAACAAACACAATAAAATAAAATTGATTTCCGGTTCTAACCCACTAACCTTAGAAGAATCCAACAAGAAACTATTAGAACGCAAGTAACGTAACAATGATAATACGCAATATAAAAACTCGTTTTGCGTCCGTATAAGAAATAAAGTATTTGGGTTTAATGATTCACCACGGTATGTCTGCGAATTCGCAAAGCATGTTTACTATTTTTGAAATCATTACAATAAGTATTAATTTAGTACATTACGACACAAGTGCGCAAAACATGTGTCGATTTAAAACATCGCCACTCGTTTCGAATTTCATGTTTTGCATGTGTATCGTACGACGTTTTTTAGTACAGATGGCCCTCCGAAGTTTTGGACCTGACGTAAAATGAGCCCTTTCTCGCACTAGAGCCTAAAAAAGGCACCATCTGTACTAAAAATATTGTTTTTTACACAGATTGCGTATGTGGATACAGGCCTACTGCCGCTACATTTCGCAGATTTGTCTCTATCACTCTAACGAAGACGTTATAAGAGTGACTGAAACAAATCTTTAAAATTGGCCACAGGCTTTTACATCAAAGTTTGTAACGGCATTACCTGTTATTTCAGGACCCAATTCGTCAAGACAGTGTAGACTCAGGCCTAGAATCCGAGACCGTAGAACGTCTCTGCACGTACATAGTTGTCGAGGCGCGATCGGCGCTGAATCTGACGGCCCACGCCGCGCTGGGTCGGGCATTGGCGGCTCTCAGCGTCGATCGGACCACATGTGTGGGTGCGATTGTGACACCGCCACAGCAACTTACTCTTACTAATGATATTCGTAAGTAGCACTACTTTAGTAAAAACTTCACGCTTAGTTTCTCGTGCAGCGCTGAGACAAGCATTTGCCTTGCTATTGACGAGCAATGCTAATATTACAGCAACACTCACTTTCAGCAATATTTTTATAATTTATATACATAAGTCGAGGCATTCCTAGCGACTAAACTGACTCTCGTAGCGTTTGGACTAGCTACCGTAAGCCATCGCTTCAGCAAATGAGTTGCACTGGCGATATACGTAAGTATTATAGTCGTCGCGGCGCGATCGGCGCTGAAACTGACGGCCCATGCCGCGCTGGGTCGGGCATTGGCGGCTCTAAGCGTCGATCGGACCACATGTGTCGGTGCGATTGTGACACCACCACAGCAACTCACTCTTACTAATGATATTCGTAAGTAGCACTACTTTACTTTAGTAAACACTTCACGCTTAGTTTCTCGTGCAGCGCTGAGACAAGCATTTGCCATGCTATTGACCGAACAATGCTAATATGCTACAGTACAGCAACACTCACTTTCAGCAATATTTTTATAATTTATATACGTAATTCGAGGCATTCCTAGCGACTAAACTGACTCTCGTAGCGTTTGGACTAGCTACCGTAAGCCACCGCTTCAGCAAATGAGTCGCACTGGCGATATACGTAAGTGTTATAGTCGTCGAGGCGCGATCGGCGCTGAAACTGACACACACCACCACAGCAACTTACTCTTACTATTGATATACGTAAGTAGCACTACTTTACTTTAGTAAACACTTCACGCTTAGTTTCTCGTGCAGCGCTGAGACAAGCATTTGCCATGCTATTGACCGAACAATGCTAATATTACAGCACAGCAACTCACTTTCAGCAGTAATTTTATAATTTATATACGTAAGTCGAGGCATTCCTAGCGACTAAACTGTCTCTCGTAGCGTTTGGACTAGCTGCCGTAAGCCATCGCTTCAGCAAATGAGTCGCACTGGCGATATACGTAAGTAATATATCGTCGAGGCGCGATCGGCGCTGAAACTGACGGCCCACGCCGCGCTGGGTCGGGTATTGGCAGCTTTAAGCGTCGATCGGACCACATGTGTGGGTGCGATTGTGACACCGCCACAGCAACTCACTCTTACTAATGACATACGTAAGTAGCACTACTTTACTTTAGTAAACACTTCACGCTTAGTTTCTCGTGCAGCGCTGAGACAAGCGCTGCAAAGTTGTGGCTCTCCGATATTTTGCGAAATCGTTGGGTTTTTTTTTATAGATGTGTAGTATATGTACGTATGTTTATTGTATATTTTAACTATATGTGTATTTTATGTATGAAGTTAGCTTAGTAAGCATTTAATAGTTATTTGGTACTCTAATACATTCAGTAAAGTACACGTGTATGTTTGTCTATCTTTTGCTTCCTATACGCAACTGCTTTGCTCAAAGGTTAACTGGAAGAGATCCCTTACAGGGATAAGTTCGCCTTTGTAACTGTCAAATTTACTGTTAATATGTATATTTTACCTGTGTTTTGTGGTCAATAAAGAATTTACATACATACAAGAATTTGCCATGCTATTGACCGAACAATGCTAATATTACAAGCACAGCAACACTCACTTTCAGCAATAGTTTTATAATTTATATACATAAGTCGAGGCATTCCTAGCGACTAAACTCTCGTAGCGTTTGGACTAGCTACCGTAAGCCATCGCTTCAGCAAATAAGTCGTACTGGCGATATACGTAAGTATTATAGTCGTCGAGGCGCGATCGGCGCTGAAACTGACGGCCCACGCCGCATTGGCGGCTCTAAGCATCGATCGGACCACATGTGTGGGTGCGATTGTTACACCGCCACAGCAACTCACTCTTACTAATGATATACGTAAGTAGCACTACTTTACTTTAGTAAACAATTCACGCTTAGTTTCTCGTGCAGCGCTGAAACAAGCATTAGCCTTGACTTGACCGAACAATGCTAATATTACAGCACAGCAACTCTCACTTTCAGCAATGTTTTTATAATTTATATACATAAGTCGAGGCATTCCTAGCGACTAAACTGACTGTCATAGCGTTTGGGCTAGCTACCGTAAGCCATCGCTTCAGAAAATGAGTCGCACTGGCGATATACGTAAGTATTATAGTCGTCGAGGCACGATCGGCGCTGAAACTGACGGCCCACGCCGCGCTGGGTCGGGCATTGGCGGCTCTCAGCGTCGATCGGACCACATGTGTCG
>JALPQI010024132.1:0-20592 GCA_025490895.1 Thaumatotibia leucotreta | reverse complement strand
CATGCCCATAATGTATGGAAATTGTCTCGTCATTTTTCGTTCGAATCTCTCATTCTAATACATTTAATATTTTTCGCTTCTCGCATGCGCTTCCCGAATCACACGAATGGCATTATGGTTAGGACCGCTGGACTAGTTAGTTTTTTAGTTAGTTAGTTTTTTTAGTTTTTTATTATCTCACAATTTACAAAGTCCCTTAAAACTACACATGGTACAGTCTTATGATTTTATATTGTGATTGTCAGTTTATTTAAGATACAAACATTATTTAACTGGCACTTGAATATCGAGTGCAACCTGATGAGTGACAGCAGTTTGAGGCATTTTGACGCATAGTTTATATCATTGGTCGCCATTGCACAAAATCATGACTTGGACGTGTGTATGTTCATAAAGTGTGTCCAAGATGGTCAGCAGCATTTTTTGATTTGAACTACGGTGCATCCATTCTCCGAGGAGCGTTTCAACCGCTCGAATTCGTCCTAGTCGTTCCGTGATTATTACCAAAACGGAAGGACGAGTAGCAACAACATTTTGCTAGACTCACATTACTATTACAAATACAAAAGTGTTTTCCCCTCACTAGCTCGTAAAGTGCTCGTTTATCCATTAATACGAACGTGTAAAAACGCATATTATTCACTTGTGTGGCAAAGTAATGACCGTGGTTTTGGAATAACAAAACGTAAAATGCTCATGGAAATTGTTCCATATTAATGATAATTAAATAATTTGTTTGAGAATTTAGTGTAAAATACAAACCTTTATATAATATGATGATTTTAACATATAAATCCTAAAATTCCATAAGTAACAATTGTTTTAGTGAATGATGATAAGATGACTAGATGCAATCACAAAACGCAGAAAATGTCAACGTCAACATTGTCAAAGAATATTATAGGTTATAATCGAGGGGCCGCACATAGTGTGCCACTAAGAGGGATAGACATAGTCACTTACTACTAAGAAGATACTTGTGTGTGTGGCACTTAGTGACGTATTCAACGCATTTGTCTGGCACTTACATTTAGCATCTAATGCACACACACACAAAAAATAGTGGCACAGTGATAAGGACGGACGATTATCGTTCCTTTTCACTTCCACTAGTAAAAAGTTTCATAAGACCATCCCTTTCGTTCTTGCTATTATTATAACGTTGTCAAATCCATATTAATCCTACATTCATGGTTATAATCTTTATTTACCGACTCGAACACGCATAAAAATAGTAAACTAAACAACTTTCAGGGTGTTCTGTTAAAATTTTGTAAAAATAATGAATGAAAATGATTTAATAATGCATTGGCGTTGGTGTGCAACTACAGGAATGTGTTAAAATCGTGCTGCGTTTACTTTTTCGTGGTAAGTTTACTGCGACAAAATCTTGCATTAAATACATGATGCATTTGGAAAATTATTATCACTAACCCGATGATGATTGTAATTTGAACAAATAATTACCTTTTTTGAGTTTCCTCACTATAGTGAGGGGAAAAGTTTTGTGTTACACACGGGTGCAATTGTATTTTACTTCTCGTATGTTAAAACACTCGCTGCGCTCAGGATTCTATTTTAGAACCATAGAATCCTTTCGCTTGCTCGTGTTTCAATTTCATACTCGCGGGTAAAATACAACTTTGCACCCTTGTATAACAAATAACTATTTGTGTTCTGCAATGCACGCAGTCTACAACTTAGTTTTACATAATAAGTAGTTCTGATATGACATGATGACGATTAGTTACGTGAGTCAATGTGGATTAAATACATTACGTGACCAGTTGTTATGTGTAAAAAAATATAATACCTAATTTTCCGAGGAAATCAATGTAAATATGTATTATTTAGATTCCCTGAGTATACTAATCAACATTAAATTATATGCCCGTGTTAAATACGCACCTATGTATCACTAATGTGATCCAAAATGTTGACGATGTAATAAATGAGTGTATTTTGCTAGTCTACTTGGTATTGGTACTGAATTATGTTTAATTTAAAATAACACTCTTAGAGTAGGTACTTGTAACAACTTGCCGAGACGACATTGACGAAATAAAAACGCCGAAAAAACGCTGAATATTCGGCCAAACATACGACGTGCCAATGCCAACCCGCCTGCCCGCGTGGCGATTAAAGATGTAGTGCAAATTTTTTTACCTTCGGTTTTTCACGGATTGTCTGAATTCCTATTGCTATCACAATGAGCTTCAGTATCCATTGCACTGGACCTGATTGAGACAGAAAGATAAATTCGGCCGTTTCCGTGAAAATAAGAAGGAAAAATATTTTTCACTACATTTGTACTGCACTACCGCGCTTCTGCGAGATTCGTATTTCCAACATTGAACGTCTATTGGCTGATGATGTGATGATGATAACTTACAAGACAAATTTTATCTTACAATATGCGACCTTTGAAAGATGTATAACATAGTAATTTAGTTGATTAAATACACGATATACTTACGAGGAATATGGCGGAGCAAGATAACCGCAAACCGCCAATTTGTCGTGCAAGTGTGATCAAAGATGTCTTCTCGATTTGGCTCTGACGACAATATTTGCTACTAAGGCTGGTAGAACTGTTAATATTAACTAGTGGCATATTTAGTTACGGGCTATTGGCTGATGATGTGATGATGATAACTTACAAGACAAATTACGGGTTACGGGTAGATCATAGCACAAATCTGTGGCCTTGGTGGAAAAGGGTACAACTCCCCAAGGCTTGTAAATAGGCGTATACGTTTAATTCAAACATCCGAAGAGTATAGGTTTGTATATCTTTGTTTGTTACGTTGATTTATAAATAAAAAAATAAAAAAATTGTAATTAAGCATCTTATAATATTTTGATGGAGGAAGATCTACCTTTCCTCCATTGTCAGTCATCCGCAGACCACGAATCCTGTAAAGTAGTGTAAAGTGTTCGAAACGTCAGAATGAAGTTAAAATTAGTTAATATACGCGAGTTTATCCGTAAAAAAAACGTGCGTATGCCGTATGCCGTGTGATGACACTGGTCAAGGCAGTAAGAATACATTTGTCACCACCCTAACTCTTTCCGATGATGTCGTAAGAATCGACTAAGGGATTGAAAAGTCACTGACCATTTATTTATCTAAGATTGATGATAAGCAGCAGCATCATGAATCATAGTGGACAACTGAACACACTACTGCAATCGCCAAACCGCTTGCCCAGTGTGGCGATTGTAGGCATTTACCTCCTAATGTACGCATAGGCTAAGGAGAGGCAACGAGACAACGTCCAGCAGTGAACTGATATAGGCAGATGATGTATGATGAAATGTACAGCGACTTAAACCCTTTTTTACTAGAGCCACAGAAATATGCAGTCACATTTTTTATCCACTCAATAATCCATAATTCGAGGTCATTCACCTTTAATCGTCCCGTTTTCGAGATAGCATTAAAATTTCTGTAATAGTTAAAAACAGGCAATTTGGAACATTTTTGTCCAGGATATAATGCTATCGCGATTCTGTCAAGTGGTTATAATAGCCATGTAGGATAAATTGAGCATATCAGACAGGATAAAATTGTTTCAATAAAGTAGAAATACCTGTTTGTTAGATCAAAATATATATGTGTGGTCTCAAATTGCATCGTTGTGGTCATTGAGTAAGTAGGATTGTAAAAGCTACTGAGAAATAGATGTTTGCTACTGAGAAAAAGATGTGCTAATATTTCTTTTAAATGTGAGATGGAACACATTATTTTTATATGATAGTTTTTTGCAAATAGGACCTGGGCTGTCCTATTTACCTTCTTGCTTAAAAGCATCTCAATTAACTGTTAGTTACACTGTGCAACCGGCTCTCTGCAAGGTATTTTCGTCTTGCAAAACTATACGATATTAATATATGCCGACTTTGAACTTTGCAAACTTGCCACTAGTCGAAATTATGCTTAGAAATATTTATCTCTGCTTTGAACGTAATTAATCCGAGGAGCTGCTTATTTGTAAACTTATGCCAGTTTATGCCTTTATATTTGTTTTTGTAACCACTCAAAGATGTTGAAGTTATCTGATAATTTTCGTCAGATACCTAATATATGAAATGTATGTACGTAGGTAGGTACCTACTTACATAATAGTACATAACGACACAAGTGCGAAAAGCATGAAATCAGAAACAAGTCGCGATGTTTTAAAACACGACCGAAGGGAGTTACGGATTTCCTTTTTGCACGTGTCTCGCGTAAAAAAAGTACCATCTGTACTAAAAAAGTGTTTTATAGTGGTGTAGAAATTATGAATACATTTCTAACATAAAACTGGTAGTCTAAATTATGACGTAGCGTGTTTTTCTTTCAGTCACTATTTTTAGGGTTCCGTAGTTAACAAGGTAGGCAGTAGGTTTAATTAAAAGAATCCAAATAATCCTCAGCGAAGTTCTGAAGTTACAAAATGTATATGTTACCCCTTTTTGAATTTCGAATACAGTTAAACTTGTCGCACTCTTAATAATAAGGAATCCATTCGATTCCGGAGTTTCCTCACATTATCAATATTTCATAGATAGCCTCACATACTTACTTGTACACCTTTAATTAAAAGAATCTAAATAATCCTCAGCGAAGTTCTGAAGTTACAAAATGTACATGTTACCCCTTTTTGAATTTCGAATACAGTTAAACTTGTCGCACTCCAATAAGGAATCCATTCGATTCCGGAGTTTCCTCACATTAGCAATATTTTATAGATAGCTTCACATACTTACTTGTATACTTTTAATTAAAATAATCTAAATAATCCTCGGCGAAGCTCTGAAGTTACAAAAATATGTTACCCCTTTTTGAATTTCGAAGTCAGTTAAATTTGTCGCATTCTTACAATAAGGAATCCATTCGATTCCGGAATTTGCTCACATTAGCAATATTTTATACAGAGCCTCACATACTTACTTGTTTACTTTTAATTAAAATAAGCTAAATAATCCTCGGCGAAGCTCTGAAGTTACAAAAACATGTTACCCCTTATTGAATTTCAAATACAGCGAAACTTGTCGCATTCTTACAATAAGGAATCCATACGATTCCGGAATTTCCTCACATTAGCAATATTTTATAGATAGCATCACATACTTACTTGTACACTTTTAATTAAAAGAATCCAAATAATCCTCGACGAAGCTCTGAAGTTACAAAAACATGTTACTCCTTTTTGAATTTCGAATACAGTTAAACTTGTCGCACTCTTAACAATAAGGAATCCATTCGATTCCGGAATTTCCGCGCATTAGCAATATTCGATGGAATCGCATTATGAATGCGCACCGCAGCCTGGCGGACGTCCAACCGATTCCAGTTTTCACGGATCGCTGGTCGCGCCGTGCCTTGTCGATTACTATCGTGCTGTTCGGAGTTTAAATGTTGATATGATGTACATACATACCTACTGTTCTTTATAAAGCCAGCATCAGTAAAAGGAGCATTCCATGGGCTGTCCCGTACAAACACGTGTATATTTCGATAATTTGAGTTTTCTTCAGAGTTTTTAGTTAATATATGTATTTTTGAGCAATTTTTGACTCCTCTAGTCACGAATAAGAACTTCGATAAACCCACAATTTTGAGGAGAACCGTGTCCGTACGGGACATCGGTGGACGTTTTCGTGGAATGCACCAAAAATGAAAACTCTTCTTTGACAATTGGGTCTAAATTCTTTTCGTTGTCTTATTTTGTGTCCCTAAAAAACGTGACACAGTGGTGATTTTTGTACGAGATGATGTTTTGTTTTTAATTTATCATGTAGGTATGAATTAAAATCTGGCGTGAAAAGGAAATAGTCGAAACACCAATTAAAAGCGTGACAGACTGGTATGAAAGAAGACAACGAAAAGAATTTTGACCTAATTATATCGTGATTCATGAAACATGTTTGTAGATTTATTTTGATACTAATAAATAAATACCAATCATTTTAACTGAAAATGTACCTATGAGAACTCAAGATTTTAAGTTGGATCAAAATTGTGTTCAGAAAGTGCGTGATTACGAAATAATGCAAGTTTTTAGGTTTTTTATATATTTTTGTTTCTGCTGACGCTAACATTAGATACAAGCTGTAATAAAAAAAAACATGATATAAATCAATTAAATTGGAACCAAAAGTAGATTAAAAATTTTTATGAAATAGACAGGTTAACTAAAGAAGAGTTATAAGGAAGAGTTAACAAAATTGACTTTTTGGTAAAAGTTATTGAAATCCATATACCGGAAAAAATAAGGTTTGTTTAAACCAAATATTGTCTAACTAAAAAAAGTGACGACATAACTTGGATAATACACCGTGGTCTCGAATAACCCGAAAGATTTTAACAGTGTATTCCTGACCACATTTAGAAACTATAATGTCGAATAAACTTTTCTGGATATCGCCTAGTTTCAGAGTTATTACCAATAAAAAAAACGTATTTTCTAACTGTTACTCACTACAAAAGGTCTTTTTAACGACGTTGGTGCCATTATGGAAAATAGTCTCACTAACCTCATTAATAGATGTCAAAAAGTGAGAAAAAAACCTTTAAAAAATGAGGTTTTTGTAAAAAAACCTTAACACTCATTGTAAGTGCTAGTTTTATGAATAACATTTACTTTTTATGTTAAAATACATTCAAAAATTAAAAAAAATTAAACTTAAATAAAAAAAAAAATTTTTTCGCCAAAAATTACAAAAGTCATGTAATATTTTTTGTTTGTTTTTACATCAAAAATGTGTGGTTAAAATCTTTCGGGTTGTTAGAGACCACGGTGTATATTACCAAAAACACGTGTTAAATTAAATTAATTTGATGATTAAATTCAATTAAGTTTCATAAAGCCTTACAAATTAGTTGGTTAGGCGTTGATAAGCGAAGTAATACATATAGTTTGGTAAATATTTTTTCAGTGGAGACAGGTGAAAATCCATGTAGCTGTAATTAATTTAATTATACACATACATATTATACAGGGTGGTCCAAACCTTGACGTCAAAAATTTTTTTTTAGATTCCTCACGTCATTTGCTATCAGAATATACCCCATGTATGTTAGCCGATTTTTTGTAGTTTTCGAGTTATGAATTTTTGAAAATATTTTTTTGGGAAATTTTGGAATGAAGAAATTTATTAATAAAAAAAATTCTGTTGGGTTTTTTAACTAGTTTCTTTTTGTAAAAGTATTACTACAAAGAAAGCATTTACTGACAAAAAAATTAGCGTCCTCACTTTGATACAAGTAGGATAAAAAATACCAAATTCCAAATTTTACGCGAAAAACGCATCAAAATAGCATTAATGTACGTAAATAAAAAAAAATAAAACATATCCCAAGGATTTTTGGAAATGTAAAGACTGCCCTAGACCTTAAACCTTCGTAAAAGCAAAAAAAGTGATACTTAATAATGAGGATTTTTCGGAGTAGTCGGTCAAATTAACTTAAAAAAAACTTCTAAATTTTTAATTTAAAAATAAAGTGAAATTTCGTCTGTTTTGTTGTTCTTATCAATAAACAAAGACAGAAAATACCACGAAAACTCAATTTGTGTAGTTATTCAAGTAATTTTTTACTACTTTAAAATTTTAAGCTTTTTTAAGTTTATTTGACCGACTACTCCGAAAAATCCTCACTATTAAGTATCACTTTTTTTTTTGCTTTTACGAAGGTTTAAGGTGTAGGGCAGTCTTTACATTACCAAAAATCCTTGGGATATGTTTTATTTTTTTTATTTACGGACATTAATGCAATTTTGATGCATTTTTAACGTAAAATTATGAATTTGGTATTCTTTATCCTACTTGTATCAAAGTGAGGACACTAATTTTTTTGTCAGTAAATGCTTTATTTGTAGTAATACTTTTACAAAAAAAAAAATATTTAAAAAACCCAATAGTTTATTTTTTTCCCATAAATTTCTTCATTCCAGAATTTCTCAAAAAAAAAAAAATTTCAAAAATTCATAACTCGAAAACTACAAAAAATCGGCTAACATACATGGGGTATATTCTGATAGCCCATGACATAGGGAACCTAAAAAAAATTTATTGACGTCAAGGTTTGGACCACCCTGTATATATTAACACTTATTATTAATAACACTTATATATAACAGGTTTAATAAGTGTTAATATCTAAGCCAACCTCGGTAGCCTAGGTAAGTACCTACATGTATCTATTTATTATATAATTATATAATCGCTTGATACCCACATCACGAGCCTTAATTGAGCTTACCGTGTGACTAAGTCGATTTGTGTAAAGTGTCCCAAGATATTAATTTAATTAATTAATTTAATTGGTAAATTAATGCACACGCGAATAATAAAATTGGTCACTTTCTTACGTGAAGTACTCAGAATCAGGTTTAATTATCTTGTGTCACGATTCCAATTTCACCCTGTATTATGAAGGTTTCCACGAAATTGTCTCTCGATGCCCCGAGCGATTTTTCTAACTAAACGAGTATTGCATTTTTAGCGCGATATGTTCGATTAGCCGTGCATGTTACTCGCATTGTACGCCCGTAGGCACATTCATATACAGTGTGTTTTCATGACCCGGGCCTTTACGAAAATGTGCAATAATACGCATTACTAGCAATCGTTTTCAGGTACTAACGTTTGAGAAATAATTGAATTGACCGTACAATTAATTTTATTTCTTCCGAACGATCAATGTAACGCGTGTACTGCTTAGTTGTCAAACGTTGTGAGTGGCTGCGGTCTGTCATTGTTAAGTGCAAATTAACGATTCATTTTGAAGTACATTGCTTCTCAACTAACTTTTCTTAGAAAGTTAATTACTTTTAAAGTTAGCATTTTGAATCGAATAATGTTCACGGTTTGGCTATCGCATTCCTCGTTTTCGATAAAAGCCAGTATCATAGACACACACTGCATCTATATATGAATGTGCCAACGGGCGTACAGTGCGTACAGTTTATTATACATATGTACAGTCAAGAAAATTGAATCATGTGCAATAAATTGATTTAAACTTTCACGATTATCACTCATATATTATTTTAAAGACAAACGGATTTTAATCGCGTAAACTTTCGTTTAATTATATCCTGACGTTACGAGCATGACGTTACACCCTTGGTCGCAGGTAGACAATTAAACGTATGCTTACGTGACGACTAAACTTATAATTAAAGGTGCATTCAGACCAAACAAGCATTCGCTATTCTATCCCCCACTCTACGAAATCAACGAATCACGTTTTGTGTAGCGATTGAATTTCGTAGAGTAGGGGGTTCGAATAGCAAATGCTCGTTTGGTCTGCATGCATGTTAACTAACATAGTTGAATAGTTTACTTATAACATTTTGTCAGTCTCCGTAGCCTAGTCGGTAGTGACCCTGCTTACGAAGCTGGAGGTTCCGGGTTCGAATCCTGGCGAGGGCATAATTTGTGTATTTATTTATCACAAATATTTGTTCCTTGGTCATGGCCGTCTATGTATTTAAGTATCTATATTTATCTATCTATTATATATATCGTCGCCTGGTACCCACATCACAAGCCTTAATTGAGCTTACCGTGGGCCTAGGTCGATTTGTGTAAGATGTCCCAAGATATTTATTTATTTATTTATTTAACATAGTTTTTACTTATATCTACTTATACTGCATTTATATTACATCGTATGTTATGCCTTAGGGTGTTAATTTAGAATTCAATCACAATCTGTATACCGTTTGATAGAATTAGCTGTATTTCCTAAAACAACACCCGCCTGCATAAACTGCATAGAAGATGGCGGACTGTGTTCGCTAGCTGTTCCGAACTGCATGCACTCCTATTTACGAGAGTACATCGACGGGCTTGTAGACGCAGGGGCGGGTAGACATGCCACTAGAATTTGTTTCAGGTTCTAGATGAATATTGAATTAAGATCATATAACTTTTATCCCAACTCTGTTCCTCACTACTATTTCATAGGTCTACTAAGCAATCCGTTGACCACGACACATGTCACGCCCGCTGCGGCCGTCACGAGCCATTGTGAGGCAAAACGGCTCCCGCTAGGTATATGCCGTCTACCTTCCTAGATATTGTCTGTGGTATATTCTATTAGATGCATGATTTCAGTGGTTGCTGGATGAAGAGGAAAATACAGTATACCTTCCTAGATATTGTCTGTGGTATATTCTATTACTCGTAGATGCATGATTTTAGTGGTTGCTGGGTGAAGGATAAAATACTTCAGTACAATTCAGTACAGTTTAATTCAGCACCAGAAATGGGCAAAAAGTAATCTGATTACTTCTGTCAATATTTGTATGTGTACTTTGTAATATAAATATAAAAGTAATCAGAACGAGTAATCATAGAACTTTATGCCCAACTCTGTTCCTCACTACAATTTCATAGGTCTACTAACCAATCCGTTGACCACGACACATGTCACGCCCGCTGCGGCCGTCACGAGCCATTGTGAGGCAAAACGGCTCCCGACCTGCTCTATATGCCGTCTACCTTCCTAGATGTTGTCTGTGGCATATACAGTGTATTACACCACTGAAGGGCATTTCTCAGAGTGTAAACGGACATCTCATTCATCTGGTCACGTTTTCTTGGAAGTGGCTGAATGATTTGAGGTTGGCTTTGGTTGTCTTATAGAGAAATGGGACTTGTATCTGACGACCGAAAATGATACTAAAAGATGTAGCCACTTCCAAAAAAACGTGACCAGATGAATGAGATGTCCATTTAAGCTCTGAGAAATACCCTGAAAACCTTCAACGGGGTGATTTAGTAGGCTATACTGAACAAGTTTTACTATGTAGCCAATCAGGAACTCTAAAAAAAAATTGTAATTTTCATACATTGTAACCGATCGATAACGATTTTGTATGAAAGAGCCAAATTGTTTTGGAGATTTCTGGGTTAGCTCCATAGTAAAAGTTGTTCAGTATAAGCCAAGGATCGGAAAAACGCCCGTCATTTTGAAAACATAACGCTGTTCCTTACAGTAGAGACTTCCTTATCTTATGATGTAAATTTATTTTATTTCATAAGATATTTTTTTAATAGCATTATAACAAAATAAGTATTTAGGAGATCGCAACTCCTATTTTTGTATACTATGATTGTGTAATTGTGACCTATAAAAGATTCAGAATTTTTGATATTTAATTTCGATGTATTGAATATACTTAATATCTTTTTCGGTTACCGCGATAATTATTCGTGAAATAAAACTATTTTAACGGATTATGTATTTGGCGTATATTAAATTTTACTGAAATCGTTTATTGGTCACAATCATGGTATATACAACTTGTACAAGTAAGAAAAAATTGGGATCTCGTAAATAGATACTTTGTGTTAGTGTTATTAAAAAAACATCATATTAAATCAAATAATTTAAACATCATAAGATAAGGAAGTCTCTACTGTACGGAACAGGGTCATATTTTCAAAATGACGGGCGTTTGTCCGATCCTTGAGTATAACCTACCAAATCACCCCGTTCAAGGTTTTCAGTGAGTGGTGTAACACGCTGTAATGTTACATGCTTGATATTAGTGGTTGCTAGATGAAGGGAAAATCGTTGGTTTTAGGTACTTCCCATAACTTTGAGACGCCCAGTACCTATGCCATAAGTTTGGATACAATTCTTTTTTTTATATTATTAATTGAAAACTAACAATGCATAGTAAATTATGAGCAAATATTTTGTATTTATAAGCAATGCTTTATTTTTACATTTTACATATCCTCCTTGACCGTCTAATTTATAGTTTAAATTTGAATAGCCCGAGAAACCCGATTTTGGCTCCACCATAGACGAAAGGATATACACACCTCACAACAGCAATAGTTTTTGGTTTTAATTACTCAATAGCTCATAGATTGAAATTGAATACATAATATAGTAATTTTAATTAAAATAAGGGAGAACCTACCAATAAAACAAATGAACGAACTCACGTTCCTTTTTAAATGTACCTATCATTTACACAACATACATTCCAATTTTAAATTGCTTTTATTTTTCCCAACGGCCAGCATCATACGTTCCATTCCTCGCAAAATAATTAGCGAGCGTTCGTTGTTTCAATTTTATACACCGCTGCGTGCCCCGGAACGTTTCTTGTATAACTTTTGGGGAAATATTTTTTTAGTTCTGCCTGGATATAAAACGTTGGTATATTTCAATCCCCCTTGTGCAGAGAGCGTGAGGGCTGTTACGTGATTTTAATATACTATGACTACGGGAGGTCGGAAAACGCGCCGCTGGCTTTCGCGTCGGAAAAAATAGTGTTAGTTTTTTAGGAATGAAAACGTATAAAAGTAAAATGTTTGGCGGATACACAGAAAAATTTCGACGGTCGAAATGAAAATGTTCCGTGTAATTTCGCAATGGCATATATTTAGAAATAAACTATGATATTCTATTTTATTACGATACAAATTAAATATGCGTTATCTTCTAATCTATTTTGATTTCGGACAATTTGTATTCAACAATACAATACTTTGATAATTAAGTTTTATAATGACATCTTCAGATTTTTACATGCGATTGAATTTAAATAGATAAACTCGTATTTAGCGTGAAACCATATTTCATGACGGAAAATTAAATTTACTTATATAATGCACAACAGGATGATAATTTTCTTCGTTTACCGCGATAATAGGCATGATGACCGGCAAGTCAAATCAGCATCTTTTTTCGAACTGTCAAAACGATCACCGCTACGGAATTTTATATGAAATACTCAAAAGTGACGTCACGTTATTTAAGTACTGTCAAATTACCTACTCTTTTAAGTTCATTTAAATTTATTAAATAGAAGCTTTGTACAAAAATTACCTACTGCAATCTACATCTTAGTAATCATTTCTTCGTGTATACCTATTGTCGTGCATAATGTTAAATAATTTATTTTAACTACAGTCATCATCCCTATTTTTGAAGTGCATGTACAAATATAGCATATGTACTCAACTCATGTTACATGTTGTATACGAATTACTATTACGAAACTCTATAAAGTCTTGATTTCTCGAAGTCAACATTAGGTTACGCGACATCTTGCTTCAGTTTACAGGATTTCAGCTCAGCCTCTTAGCCAAATTAGTGCTAAGGGGACTTAAGGCCCCAACCACTCAGCCGACCAGATGATGCGATTTACGTTTGAGTAATTAGATTACCGGGTGGCAAGCAGCGAATCGAGATGGTCGAAATCTGTGAAACTTGATGAGTTTTTGATAATTTTCTACTAATAGGTACTGGATGTTTGTTGGATTAGTTGGTAACACTAAACGCATGTGCAATATATTGTGTGTATACATATATTGTATTTATGTATTGTAATTATATATTGTATTTATTTATTCTAGTATTAGTATCCAAATTGTATTTTCATTTTATTACTTTCAGTGCACCCAGTTTGTTTTTCTCCGTTTGGCTCTATGGTTGACTGGTAGAGAATGCCTTAAGGCATTAAGTCCGCCAATTGTATATTTTTTTTTGTGCAATAAGGTTTAAAATAAATAAATGTTTTTCATGTTGGAATAGTTATGCTTATTTCGGAGAACAGCCAATCAAAAGATGGCGTACAATGGTACACCATATTTTGGTTTACAATCTATTCAGCAGTAAGAAATTTTTCTTTTCGTTCGGAGATTTGCTTCTTAAATAAAATTGTGATCTTTACCTAAATAGTACATAAAACGTGTTTTCTATTAAGATTGAACAACAAAGGCTGAAATGGAAGCTTATTTTCACTATTCATAAAGTTCGTTAAGCCAAAAACATATCTAATACTAATGACTTTTTATTAATGAGGTAAATGTGTACAAATAGTAAACATTTAGGGGTATAAATTACTATGGTACAAGTAGTTGTAGTTGTATCTTGGATGAATAGAACTAGAAATAAGATGTTGATAACCTTAGGTAGTCTACATATTCATCATCATCATCATCATCATTTCAGCCAAAAGACGTCCACTGCTGGACATAGGCCTCCCCTAATGATCGCCAATATGACCGGTTCTGCGCTGCTTGCCTCCAGCGGGTTCCCGCGACCTTGACCAGGTCGTCGGACCATCTTCATGTTAGTTCAAGTAAATTAGTACAATAGAAATGCTTTCTGCTTTTTGCTTTCAATTTATATAAAGCTTTATATAAATTATATTCTTGTTAACATGCACATTTTGTATGATGCATTGCCAAAAGAACTGCACAATCTCATTTACATTATTAGTATGACTTAAAACGGGATATTTGCCATGTATATCGAAAATATTGAGCACCCTGCGACCATAATATAACATGGACGTCTAACTCCAGCTCAAAAATCCAAAATCAATTGTTCAATTGTGCCAAGATGGGCAGGACATAGCGCTTTTCTTAACACAGCGCATATTTCGGCGCAACAGCTTTGACAAATATTTATGGAATATAGCTAATTAACACTTTGATGGACCAATGAAAATTATTTTTAAATAGTGTTTTAATTTTTTATAGGTTGATAATAAAATTCATTACTGTGATGCATTGAAGAGGAAGTGACACTTGTCAACTAAAATTCAGGACCGTTTTTGAAAGGCAATTTAGTATGGCGTGCTGCTTCAATGTTTTATTTGTTCGTAGTGAGCACCCAATATTTAGGCATTACGGCATTGTTATAAATGCCATCTTCACGGAATAACTGACGAGCTGCGAATTTTAGTAGTTGCTGTGACACTGTGCAAAACAAGTGACTTAGAAAGAGGGTTACTGACGCGGCAGTACTCTCCAGGGCACATTGCTGCAGCATAACTGCTATGTTGAAGCAAAGAAGACTGCGCCGGCTTGGTCACATACATCGCATGGGCTCTGAACGACTTCCACGCCAAGTAATGCTGGGTCAGATAGCGGACGTAATAGTACATTACTATAGAGGACGGGAAACGAAGGGTTACAGGCCAAGTAGATATATCTGGCCGAAGGAACTGAGGCCAGATAGGAATACGCGGCCTGTAACCCTGTTTCTCGCCGAGATTTGTATAGTGCTTTTCTCAAACTTGCCATGAAATAAAACTGATTTCGCCGAACCATACTATTTGATTTGTAAATAAACCAATAATACAGTATCGTACAACATTAAAAAAAAAATTCGCGCCTAAATTTTTTTTAATCTGTTTGAGGTATCCTTTTAACTGGTGGTATAGACATTAGTTCTTAGGTTATTTTTTTTTCTTTGGCTGAATGTCAAGACATAGTTGTGTCAAGACAGTTTGTTTGCAGTCCTAGGTGTTAAATAAATACATGAAATCTCTTTACATATTATCTTAGCATATGACACCGGATACATAGTATTTTCGGGTTTAATTTAAAGTAAGTAACATCAACATTCCGTAGCAAGTTTGAGAAAAAAGACCTGTTGGTCGCCCAACCCTACGTTTTAAAGACTCCTGCAAGCGAAAAATGAATAGTTTTGACATACAACTCGACGGGTGGGAGAAACCGAGATGAGACCTGAATGGCGTCATGATGTTAACATCGGAACCTCCAAGCACAATGACGTCTGGCTCGAGAAACTTAAGCAGAAAAGTCTCCGTCGTGCTTTACCACCACCTGCGGACTCGCGTTTTGTGTGCAATCGACGTGGAAAGAAATGCCGCGCCGCCATAGGTCTTCATAGCCATCAACGGCGATGCGGGAATCCGTGAACCTACTGTTCTGCAACAATCATCTACAACTGATGCTGTGGCCAATAATGATGATGAGAAAGAGGGTGTGTGGGTAGACCACAAATAAAACTCGCAGTTCGGCAGTTAGGGTGCGGCTCCACTGACTCGAAGCGGAAAGGAGCTGTGCAAAATTGACCAATTACATTCTTCACTGAACATATTGCGAAAACACAAATCAAATTATTTATTAACTAAATATTTTGGTTTGTATTTTTAATTTTTCTCCAGTAGTCACACTACTTAATACTATATAAATTATAAATAATAGATGTCATATACCAAAGAAAAACGACCAAGATCACCTATGTCCGAGGTGGGGATCGAACCCACGTACTCAGCTTTCGCGGCTGATGCCTGTACCCCTCGGCCGAGAAAATATTTAGTTAATAAATAATTTGATTTGTGTTTTCGCAATATGTTCAATAGATGGCAGCACCATCTCTCTCTAGCTATTCTAGAAAACTGTAAAGTATTCTAATAGGAGGTGCAGGCATAGGCATGTAGTGCTTGCCCTCAGAGAATGGTCAAAGGCGCCTAGCCTTGTAAGGGATTGCATATACCCGAGAAATTTGACCGGTGGTTGCTAAAGCCGAGGGGTACAGGCATCAACCGCGAAAGCTGAGTACGTGGGTTCGATCCCCACCTCGGACATAGGTGATCTTGGTCGTTTTTCTTTGGTATATGACATCTATTATTTATAATTTACATTCTTCACATTCAAAATTCTAAATACTGTGATGCGGTCTCATTGGCCGAGCTCCGCTCCGCTTCGCGTCTTTGGAGCCTCACGCCTACTCCATGAAAATTGCATTTTCTACAGTACCGAAATATCGGGTGCTCAATAATTTCAATTTACATGGTAAATATCTCGTTTTAAGTCATACTAACAATCTAGCCTTACTAATCCCATACAAAATGCATGAGCCTCTTTAATTGGCCTACACAAATTATACAGTCACGCCCGAAGCATGGTCAACATAACTACCTCTGATACAAAGCAAACATTAGCCCAGCCATGCATTATTGTCAAGCACTACAATATCTAGACAGTTCTACTTATAGTTTACAAAATGGCGGCGAAATACCGGCCTTAACATGTCCCGTTAAGGTGGAGTTCTCCCAGCGCGCTGGAGTTCCATATTGTGTTTACACACTAGGTGGTTTATGCATCGAGGCAAGTTGGTGCGCGCCGCTGGCCTCGGTTGTGACAAAGATTGGAGCCAGCGTTATTAATAACGGCGCGTTTTCCGGTCGTGTGCGCCTGTTGCAGGGTTAATTAATGAGGTACTTAATTATTGATAGGCAAGATGCAAATAAGAAATAAATGTTAAATGACAGGCTGTCTTCAATCCAGCAGGCCTAAGCCTACCCAAGATGCCATTCTGTAATCGTATACAGGGTGTAAGTCTAATACGGGCGAAGCTCTTAACGGGAGTTAGTTTACGACATAATAAGTACATTCAAATAACTTTTACTTAAAATTAGAGCAACAAAATTTTCCATACAAAATAATTCGGCGCGCAATGTAGAGCAACATACGCGAGTTAAAGACTCGATGACAGCTAATTTCAAAAGCAGATGACATATGTAACTGCCATATCAACAATAACAAATGTTCGCACCTACATTGCTGCTCCGATAATCTTAAAAAAATTCTGTGGGGTCATAATTGAGAGTAACTTTAAAAAAACCTTGTAATCCATGATTACACTAATGAATCCCATGCCTGGATTAATTGATCGCCCGTATTAGACTTACACACTGTATAATAAGCGATAAGTCACGTGACCATTGACATTGAAAATCGTATTTTAACTCCCGATGGAAGTTTTCTGTGGGAGGTCTATTATCGCTACAAAGAGAGATAATCGCGGTATTGGCTACGAGCGTAGCGCGTACCACTCACTGACCAGAACTGAATGTGAAGTGCCGTAATGTTAAGAAATTTACGCGTCTTTTACTCGCAGAGCTAGGGTTTGCAATTCGAATATTCGAATATTCGTTTATTCGAATTATTGGCCCAAAAAATATTCGAATATGACAGCAGTTATTATTCGAATAAAACGAATATTTCGAATAGTGAAAGTTTGTGTGAAAATAATTTATTTTTCAGAAGAATTATAATAAAATTTCCAAATTAACATTAACAGCTAAGTAAAAATATATTTTAATTGTATAAACAAAGTTAATGTAAATATTAATAACTTGGTGGTTTTACTTAAAGGGGATATGTAGCAATTTTGTTTTCCAAAAATGTTCAAACGCCCCAAGCAAAGATCTGACAAATCTCCTAAAAAGTTTACCAACCACCAGATCAAGAACAGAGAGTTTAAGTTCAGTGCAGTGTCTTATATATCAATATAAAGCCATAACACAAAATGTAAATAAGTGTGAACAATTGGCAATTGTAAAAATTGTACGATATTTAGCATATTATTTGATTTATCGTATACCTTGCCATAGGTATTTTTAAATTGGTATGAAAATAAAAACCCTGGTATCTGGCTTCGTAATTAGTATCGTATACAGGGTGTAATCGTTAAGTGTGGCCACACTTATAAGGCCATAATTCCGTAAATATAACAGATATCAATAAACTTCCAACTGATATCGAAAGTGCATAACCCAACGAATAAAATTGCATTAATAAATTTTTCTAAATAGATGGAGTAATATTAAAAATACTAAGTTAAAACGCTCCCATACATTTAGTATGACGACTGGCCTTAAAAAACGTCGGGTGTCATAACAGATAAAACTGTTAGAGATTCGTTATTTGTACGAATACATTGTAATAAAATAATAATACTACCGTTTATGAAATAATTAATCTAACATTTATTCCTAAATAAAAAAATATTCGTATTAAACTACTCTTTGAATGAACGTTTACGTACTAAATGTATGGAAGGGTTTGAAGTTAATATTTGAGATATTTCTGATTTTATTTAAAAAAAGTTATTAGTGTAATTTTACTCGTTGGGTAACGTACTTTTGATATCAGCTAGAAGTTTTCTGGTATCTGCTATATTTACGAAATTATGGCCTGGCAACACTTAACGATTACACCCTGTATATCATATATCAGCACTCAAATAAAACCAAATTAACTCATTATTAAACGGGACAGTCTTTGTTCCCTTACCCCTTGAATAAGGTTTAAACTTACTCCCCGAGTCAATTAAGCAGCTTTTTAACCCTTAAATGCATAGTGATGTATATATGCATCATGTATTCTTGACTCTATTGACAGCATGTCAAAATTCAAATTTGAATAAATCTTTGTCAAGGTCATGCATTTAAGGGTTAATGAATAAGATTATCATTTTTTTTACCATTACGCTATTAGAATCTTATTCAACTTAATTTTGAATTTAATTTGAATAAAATTTTAGACTCAAGAGAAACAAGAAGTGTTTTGGTTATGATCCATCATCACGAATTATATACAAATTGTAGTATTTTTTTATACATACCCACACGAATTATTTTTGGCACGCAGTTTTTTATACATACCCACATGTCAGATCAAAAATGTAAATAGCTAATGATTGAGTGTATCAATATGTGACCAAGCGATAAAAACAATGAGATACAATTTTATAAATCATAAAATCATAAATTTATTTTACTATTATTTTACATCATATATTTTACAATTACATCCCTTTAAGACACTAATTAGCTATTTTTCAATAATATTCGTTTTCTTCGAAAAATTCGAATATTCGAATACTGGCAATCGAAGTATTCGTATTATTCGAATACTAAAATTGGACGAATATTGCAAACCCTACGCAGAGCTTCTTTCGATTGCTACGAGCTACGGCGTAGCGGTAAAATCGTAGCTCGTAGTAGATCAAGCGATATTTGGATGCTACTCGTATTTGGCAATAATGTGTCAACCCACATCAATTTGTCAATTAAAACTCAATTCTATAAATAACAAATTAAAGTTGTCATTTTATTGCAAAATGGATGTGGATTGACGCATTATTGCAAAACGGCATCCTAAAGACAGTAAATAATTGGAAAACGAAAATTGTTAAATAGATAAATAATTATTGTAAATATTGATCAGCAATGCAACTGGAGCAGCAACGAACATCAATCTAATAATTGTAATAATAGAGTAAGTAGGTAGTTATTCACAATTCTTACGAGTATGAACTATGTTGTAATTTTTCGGAAAAGTAGGATCTTCTACTCTTTTTTGAGGGGTTCACTTTTAGAATTACGATCTTATTTTTTATTTATTGCAATATTTTTAACTATTATTCATTATGATTAACAATTTTTGTGTGCATTTACAAATTTATCAATTTTTAGTAGGAGTAGTCCTTCGATACTAAAAGGCAAAAAAATATTCACAGATTTTTCGGTTCTGTTTTTCCGTTTGTTCTGTCCGTTTACCACTATACAAAATATATAAAAAATAATTATTGTAATGGAATAGAAAGAATAAACTTGGGTCACTCTCATTTCCATTGAAAAAACTCACGATTCCGAATAGATAACCACTTTTACGAGAATAGTCCAAATAAATCCAAAATTATCAACCAAACACATCTGTTACGACATTGTGGGATTATCCGCATTGTAAAAAAGTAACTTCAATATCAATTTGTTTAATTATAAAAATAAATTGATGTTTTCTAATCTTGTATCAATGAAACATAGACAACATAAACGATAAGTCACGTGGCCACCATTTAGGGTTACCTACATCAAACATACACAGTCTTACACACTTTATTGCTGTTTTATAGTGATGTAGCATATGATAGTACAGTCAGCATCAGAAGTCACTATACACTCGAGGTGTCCAAAGAGAGGTTAACATTTAAACTTTCAAAAAGTTGTTAACTGTCATAAT
>JALPQI010024131.1:0-11995 GCA_025490895.1 Thaumatotibia leucotreta | reverse complement strand
ACCGATTTTTTTAAAGTACCTAATGTTTACTGCATTTAATTTAAACAACAAAAACTACTACACATATTACTATGTATATATTTACATTTATATACATAGTAGTGTCACTACTTCCAAAAATACAACTCAAAAAATATTTGATAAAACAATTAGAGTTGGTCCACAAAACATAGTTAGGAGTTAAATTACGTGATTAACGAATGTCCAATGAACTCTAGTAATCTAATAAATCAAAATCACCCAGACCTGAAGCCTAATTATTGAATTCCACGAAACCCATTTCAATCGCAGAATACTGCCAATCTCTCACTAATTTAGTGAATGGACAGGATGACAAGACTAATGTATTAGGGTACCTACCGCACCTAAATTACCGACATTCGGTGAGAAGGAACCTATCTTACTATGAGCCAGTAATCTGACTGTATTTTGGGTGTGTCTAATTAAATAGATCGAAATACACGGTGCTTTTATTGATTTCCGTTTAATCAAAGGGAAACTTATTTATTTAATATTTTCTTCAGTTACCGCGAGGATTACAGTACATGAAATAAAACTATGAAAACGGATAAACTCGCGTATATTAACTAATTTTAACTTCATTCCGACGTTTCGAACACTTTACAGGGTTCGTGGTCTGCGGATGACTGTTTCATATATTTAGGTTGTCTGGAAGAGATTGCTTTATAGCGATAAGACCGCCTGTTGTGTACCTCTATGTATAATCGTTTGTTTTAACCATGTTTTCTTTTTTCTTAAGGTGTGCAATAAAGAGTATTTTATCTATTTATCTTATTTAGGTCAAAAATAATCAATAATCAATAAGTGTAATGACTGAACAAGTGTATTGCAACCTTTATTACGTACATCCTAATGTTACTTATTTTGACATGTGCCGTCAGTGACCGGAGATCTTAAAGTTCTGTCACACTAGCCAATTCAATTATAAAATATGTATGAAATAGAGAAAAATTGATGAAATTAAGAAAAGCTGATATACCAAGCAACTTCTATTAATGTCCCAAGTAACCTATCAAATTTAACGGAAATGTAAAAAAAACATCCTGTACAATGTGTCACTTTACGAATGTACGAAAAAAAATGTTGCTGTTGTATTCTCACCCCACAAGTCTTTGCTCGTTTAATTACTACCTACCAAAATACCTTAAAATGTAAGAAAAATTACGAAAATAGGGTAAAAATTGCTTATGATTAACATTCGAAATTACAGTGCTGACCTAGACTGTCAATTTTGCATGAAAATGTGAGTCACAGTGAAGTGTCACTGATCATGTATTTATTGAAGATTGATGATGGGCAGCAGCGTCATCATAGTGGACACATTACTGCGATCGCCAATCCGCTTGCCCAGCGTGGCGATTATGGGCATTTACCTCCTAATTGTCCATACGCTTAGGTAATAGGAGATGCCTTTGTCCATCAGTGAACTGATTACAGGCTGGTGATGTATTGTGTGATGTGGGAGCCACATACTATGAAATTATACAAAAAAAAATCAAACTTTAAATATTTTTGATTTTATTGCATCGGCTGCAACTATCAACATATTTATATGAAAACTCAAAAATCATCAAAACCATAGTGACCCCCAAATGCAGTTAGGTATATTTTGCTGAAATTTTGTAGATATGCATTGTAAGTCTAAACAAATAAAAAAAGATTACGGAAAAAGAAAAAATCCAAATGTCGCTGATGATGATTGTAACGTCACACCGTCCAGTTATGAGAAAATAATTTGATTCTTTCCACAAAACTTGTTTATTACATCATCAGCCTATCTCAGTCCACTGCTGGACGTAGGCCTCTCATATTACCTATGCATATAGACGCATTCGGAGGTGAATGCCCTTAATCACCACGCTGGGTAAGCGGATTGGCGATCGCAGTAGTGTATCCACTATGATGAGGCTGTTGCCCATTATCAATCTTCTATCAAAAATTATCACTGACACTTTAATCCCTTAGTCGGCTCTCACGACACCCGCAGGACAAATGTATTCTTACTGCCGTCACCACACGGCTGTACTATTAGAATTACATAATTCCTAAAACATTAACCGTCCTTCTGTAACAATATGTAAACTGATAGTTCTTCAATCAGTCACTCAAACAATATGGGTAAAAATTCACTCAAGCTGGATGTCTGGTAGGTAGACAGCGGGTTTTTTAGGCTACCCCCAATTAGGCGGGCGGATCAATTGCTGTATGTACGTACGGTTAGAAAAAACGGAAAATCGAGGTGTATTTTTTGTAAAACTGTAAAGTGGTAAAGTATCGGTTAGAGTTGGGCAAAAAGTAATATGATTACTCGTTCCGATTACTTTTGTATGTGTAATTTGTAATATATATTACAATTAATATATATTACAAAGTACACATACAAATGTAATATACAGAAGTAATCATATTACCTTTTGCCCAACTCGCCAGTTCCAGGTATCGAGGTTCCAGTTCCAAGTATCGAGTTTCAAAACTATGTGGGATAGACTACTTTTGATAATGTTTGTTTCATTTGGAGCGATATACACAATTAATACTTATTATTATGACATGTTCATATTGAAATAAACTATAAAATTAATCTGAAGGCACGGTGAATTGGAACTAAGTAAAATGTATCAATTCGTTATTATCTGTGATTTTTATAATATTTTTCCTAACTAGTGCGCAAAAACGAACTTTGCGCACGCTTCGCGCGCGGTAATTTCTCTTTTTGACGCACTTGCTATGAAAAAAATCGTTCCTTACACGTACAAAAACTTTTTTTAACTCGGGTGATTGTCGCCCTCGTTTCACTCGGGCTCCAACTTTCACCCTCGCCGAAAACAAGTTTTCCCGCACTAGTTAGGAAATGTACTATGATAAGTTTTATGGTTGACGTTTAGATTTATTTTATGTTAAATAGACAGAAAATAAATTATTTGGAATATAATTTCTAAAAACGGGTTACCAAACGTACATATGACAAATCCAACGCGTAATGGTAAAAACGATAATCCTTTATTACTTTGAATATGCTTTCATGATAATCACTCGTATTTTTTAATCACGTAAACTTACGTATACTATTATCCTGATATTACGGGGATGACGTCACATCCGTGTAGGCAGGTAGACTCTTCAAATTAAGATTTTATGATAATCATGTTATTATTTTTATGTTTAACTTTCAACAATTTTGATTAGACTATAATTTTTATATTTGCTGCTACGGAACATTTTGTGCGCGAGTCTGGTTTGCACTTGGCAATTTTTTCTGTACAGTGTGTTACCAGCTATTGTTTTAAGTATTAACAGATGACAAATATTAAAATTAACTGTACAATTCATACATACAAAAATACAACTCAGAACATAATATTTAGTAAAACAACGTAAGCTGTTCCACAAAATATAAAAACTTTTCTCAACTATTTTGCAGTCCGTACTGCTGACATATTACTAATTGCAGCTACGAATGTCTGATAATGAACGCACATAGAATATTCTGGAACTAACGAAATTTCCACTAAAACGCGGAAAAGGATTATTTGCTAATGGCTCCCATTTGCAGTCTGGATTTGTTGAAACGGACATTTCGGTAAATAATTTTGGTAATTATAAATTACTGTTACTAAAATTATCATCGCTGTTTTTATAGTTTGTGGTTCAGACGACATTGGAATAGCAAATTTGATGCTTCACTACATAATTCACGTCTTTATGAAATATTTTGATATAAAATATGCATTTATTTAAAAATAAACATTGTACAATGCATGTGGGTAGAATATCTGAGCGTTTCAACCGCCTAATTATGATGGCATCTTTTTTGCCGAAGTTTCTATTCGTTACAATGTGGTACTTTGTCATTTGATTTGCACGGTACCTTAGTAGACGAAGTATAACATTGAGACGTTTAGAAACTTCGGCAAAAATGGTGCCACCAAAATTAGGCGGTTGAATGCTCAGATATTCACCACACTAATCATGATAGTTTCTTCTAGCAATCTAAGCAACTGTTGTCTCCTGGCTGGGTGGTAATACAGAATAACAACAAAATAGTGATTGGCCCCTATAATAGATGCATAAATACATTGAAAGTTACTTCTATAATTTCAAACATGTTTTCTGCTGACGCTACATGATTGACATGTACAGTCAGACGCACTGTTGTTCCTATTGTGTCGAATGGACAGTCGGATAAAAACGGTTGTCAGGGACTAAAGGCTGTTTTTAGAGCTTGCTCGTTAACCGTTTTTAAGAATAACTGAAAACTAGTGATCGTTATTAACGAAACGAAAACTTATGTATGAAACGAAATATTATATGATATTCTTAAGTACTTTAAGGTGAAGGAAAATATCGTGAGGAAACCTGCATACATCTGCGAAGAAATTCATGGGTGTATGTGAAATTCCCAATAAAAACTGGGCCAATGTTGGGGCCACGCAAAATAGGCACGTTTGATGTCGAGATGCGGAAAAATGGCCAGAATACAAAACAACGAGGCAACGCGTTATATATTTATTGGTGGCAAAGTATGATTGACAGAAAATCAAATACACGTGTATATTTCATGCATTATTAATATTCTACCAAATATAATAATTTATGTTACAGTCAAAACTGCATAGTAATTTGACATTAGTATCTGAGAATAATTGTTATTCTTCGAATAAAAGTTTGGTGAAATCGAGCCTTAAATCACAAATATTTGTTAAATAGAATGTCATCACTCGTTCCCGTCAATAAGAAATAGTACATTACGACACAAGTGCAAAAAACATGAAATTCGAAACGAGTGGATTGTTTTAAAACACGGCCGAAAGGAGTGTTTTAATTCGACACGAGTTACGAATTCCCTTTTTGCACGTGTCTCGTACGACGTTTTTTTAGTACCTCTGAAGTGTGATGGCCCTCTGAAGTTTTGGACCTGAAGTAAAATGACCCACTTTTGGCACTAGAGTCTTCAAAAGGCACACCTCTCTATGGTAAGACCCAACACTAAATTCATTTCGGAAACCGACTGGACTCATTCCCGTGGCCGAACATTGTAATACTTCAATCTTGTATTTCCATTCAATAATATGTATACGTTACTGAATATCGTTATTAAGGCACAAGGGTAAAAATCGTTTGCATATTTTTGGAGCTGTGAACTTTTAAAAGAAGAAAATCTGAATTTAAGCAGCAAAAATGTATAGATACTGGCTAAACTAAAAAAAGCATGACTATAGGATAAACTCAACGTCAAAGGATTCTTTATTCAATCGAGTTGGGCTTAGTTTTTCAAATAATAATACTAATATACATTAAAAAAAGTAACACAAAATTGTTTTTAAGTGAATGCTTAAGACTTAAAGATATTAACATACATACTGAAAAAAAATTGCATTACAGCAAAATCATAAATATATGAAAATTATATTCCTGGCTTACAATTCCCATGTCCATTTAATTAATTTAAGAGATTCTCCTGGATTAAATCATGCCGGACCCAATCTTAATGAATATCTCTTGTATAAGAGACAGATTCAGTACGCCTTAAGGTGTAAATATTCAGCGTTTTTAGGGTTCCTTAATAAAATAAGAACCCAGCCACGTTTTCACTTAGTGTTCTGAGTGAGCATTTGTTCGTTCTTGGGCAAGTGAAAACAGGATTTCCCATCGCAAAATGTTCGTTCGTCAGCCCACGAACAAGTGAATGCTGGCTATGAACACTAATGGAAACGCGACTTTAGTTTCGCCATGTCCGTTGGTCTCTTCTATTAGCAGCATAGCTCTATGGCCGTTAGTATAGTCCATTTCAAATACGAAGGCCCGACGCCACTCAAAACTCTTGTCATTTAATTGGTTCACTACAAATTGGCACGTGTCGTACACACGTGTATGCAAAAAATATCACGCGACAAAAGGGTCTGCCAGGTATCTTTTGTTATCACTGATACTATCGTTGACGCCGAATGACTTTATTAAGTGGAATCGGGCGTTCGTATTTGAAATGGACTCTACTAAAAATTTGCAATTTGGTACAAGTACACGACGCATATAATTAAAAAAAATCGTTAACGTGTAGGGACACGTAAAATGGAGATGTTTTTTGCTGTTTATTTTGTTGATATAGGGCGGGGTATCGTTGAATAGGTATTTTAAAAAGAATAAGTGTGTAAAAATAAAGTTTCTTTCTAAAGTCCGTGGTAAACTTCCGTGGTAGTAAAAAATCTAATTCCTGACCTACTGTGTAGGATACATTGTGTATCATTTGCACTATCAGCTTTCTGTCTGAGTGAGTGCAGAGACATCTATATTTGAAACGGATAACTATCGCTAGGGAAATGTCGACTACATACCGCACTGTTATAATTAATATTATTCTATAAATAATTTTAGGAAATTGATAAGTATCGGCAGCGTAATAAGGTATAAGTTAAAAAATGAATAATAAGCAGTTTAATCATTGTTTTTTTATGTGACTATGGTAGACAACTGAGCTCTCAGCCCACCTGATGAAAAGCGGGAACTAAGGCCCATGGACATAGTGACCAAAAAATCGCCTATGCGCTGCCTACCCTGAGGACTTAGATGGATTGCCTCTATGCTAGTAATTACACCGGCTATCTTACCCCCAAACCGGAACACAGTACTATATACGTTAACGGGTAAGACGGGTAAGCTATCCGGGCGGACCCTGCTCGAGGTCCTACCACCAGCAAAAAGTTATGGCAGGTGTCCGGACCTCTTTTATATACAGTCGACTCTCGTTATTTCAAACCTGCGATAATTCGAACCTCTCTATAATTCGAAGTTATCACGAGTTCCCTAGAAGATCTCTTGCTATTTCGAAAAAATTCAATACATTTTTGAACACTTGGTAATTCAAACAAAAAAGTAATAGCTACACAACAAAACCACGCGTTAATTCGAACTCGTGGGCGTCAAACATTCGCCAATTCAAAGTTATGAGATTAAAGAGGCAAGTATCCAACATTTTAGAAAAGTTGCACAAGCATTTGTTGTTAATTACATATTTGTTTGCCACTCAGTAAAGTTATTTTTCCGTTGGTTATGTGTACAGATTAAAAGTTTACGTTAGTTATGAGTCCTAGAAAGTATAGATGCTTGACGATTGCTGAAAAGAAAGACTAAATCGAAAACTAATAATTAATTAACATTATGTTTGTACATGTATGTGCTTCTAATCTTTTGATATTGTAAAAAATGCATTTAATAAAAAATAACAGTTGATTATTACTTAACACCTCGTACTTTAAATTTTTCTCCCGAATATTTCCGACCATTTGATATTTCAAACTCTCGATAAATCGTAATATTTGGATAGGTCCTTCGAGTTTCGAATTAACGAGAGGCGACTGTAGTTCCATCTCTGATCCATCCATCCTCCATCACCATAGCCCATTAGTTTTTTCCATTACTTCTTCAATAGTCTCTATACGCCTGCTGGGACTGATTCAAATCGCTCCAAAGGGTCTCTAGGTGTTGGATCTATATCCCCGCGCAAACCTATCAAAGAACCGGCATTTGTAATACCCGTGATTCTCGAGCAATTTAAATAAAATATACTAAAAACTTCTTGTAACTTGATGTACAAAATGAGCAGTGAGATACGTACATATATGGACGCATCTGTATTCTGTATGGGCATTTGTAATACCCGTGATTCTCAAGCAGTTTCAATGAAATATACTACAACATCTTGTAACTTGTTTTACAAGATGTTGCTCAGTGAGATACGTATATGGACGGATTTGTTTCAAGAACGTTTGTATCTACTAATAAATATAAGTTTTGTTCATCACGTGTATAATTTCCATGTTCTCTTCTAATAAATAAGTAAATGGAAGCCTCTTTCTAACACTATAGATTAAACCACTAATTGGAGTTCGAGGCCAAAGAATCTACGAAAATATTGCCACAACAATGAAATGTTCATACAATAGTAAATCCTTATTTTCTAAAAACAGACGTTGAGATATCTTATTTATTGGTAATTTTAATTCTTTAATTTATAGAAACAATATTATTTACTTATTTTCACGTAAATATAAGATATTTTAATAAAAACGGAATTATCCGCAATTATTAGTAACAAAGTTGGTATTGCGCTGGTATCACCTCAGGTGTTAATAACATTTGGTACAGCAATTTAACTACACATAAATTAAAACCCCATTTCTGCATACGTTTAGAAAATTGCAGAATAATACATTGTAGCGTACTTTATGTTCACATTTCGTATTCGTAAAATTCCTTTGACCTACAAATTTCTTTGGTAGTGCTATAGTTCTCCATTTAAATTATCATAGAGATCTAACGTTTTGTTTGAGTTCTCTGGTAATTTTAAGTTCTTTACAAGAAAATGTTGTCATATCAATGTTAGTTAAGAGAAAAGAAAAGTTTTTAGGTATTTACGTGTTTTTAAGAAAACCCTAGTTGTGACAGCCATATTAAACAGAAAGGCGTAAAAACATTACAGAGGTATATAATGTTTTTAATAGGAATTATTTTAAATAAATAAATAAAATAACAAAAAGGTTGTGGAAACCTGAAAACTTTATTTGACAATGACATAAGATACTTTGACATATTTGACAATAACGCATCTGTCGTAGTTTCGTTGGCCTCGAACTCCAATTACTGGTATAGATAAGGACTTCCGCATGTATTACAAGTTAAGTGTGTGTGTGTGCGTGTGTGTGTGTGTGTGTGTGTGTGTGTGTGTGTGTGTGTGTGTGTGTGTGTGTGTGTGTGTGTGTGTGTGTGTGTGTGAGTGTGTGTGGATATTTAATCATAATTATGTTGAAATTATAACTAATAATAAGGATTATTTTTTGTCACTTCGGCTAAGGAGCCCTATAATACGACGTATAAAAAGGTACCTATTTTGCTGATTTTGTTTATTTAGTCACACGATATTTAAGGTAACACATTTTTCTACTTAACATTTTCTCACAAAAGAAATCTTTACTTTTTCACAAACCCAACGCTATTTATTACATTACTATTTATTTTTCCTTTCACCTATAATATAATAAACCTAACGCTTTATGCGACAAGAATGGCGAAGTAGCGGTCAAAAAACGAAATTCCAAAAGGTCATATACCTCTACAACGTATAAGGCGCTTAGGTCATTTCGATGTTGGTCTTTCAATACGTCTCAAAGTAGAAAAAACGTAAGTTCATAGGTATTATATAGAAGTTATGACGTTTTATTCGCGTAGATTTCGTGAGATTTGGGGCCACGTTTTCAATGCTGTATAGCATTATGATACGTTTATTTTCTTTAGCGATAATGGCACATATTTTGGGTTTCGGGTGTTGGGTCAAATGTTTGAGGTCGGTAATTTTAGGGTATTTTATATGGGTACTAAGGTCAACAGTAAAAAATATGATTCGGTTGGAACTATTGGTTCTCGTGTCGGTTGCCGTGTGGTGACGGCAGTACGAAATGTAAGAATACATCTGTCACCACCCCAACTCCTCCTTCGGGTGTCGTAAGAGTCGACTAAGCGATTCAAGTATCACTGATCATTATTTGACAAAATTTTGATGATGGGCAGCAGCGTCATCATAGTGGACACATTACTGCGATCGCCAATCCGCTTGCCCAGCGTGGTGATTATGGCATTTACCTCCTAATGCGTCTATACGCATAGTTAATAGCAGTGGACTATCATAGGCTGATGATGATATCGGTTCTCTTGTTTGTTTTACATTAGACATAATCAATCCTCTTTCACGTCTCCAGAGCAGAGCTGCAGGCGTTTGTATACCATGGCTTCTAATAACTATTCATCATCTGAAAGATTGCCACAATTACGGCCCCGCGCCACCCGCATCCAGCGGACTCCTGCGACCTTCACCAGGTCATCAGTCCACCTTGTGGGGGGCCTACTCACGCTACGCCTTCCGGTATGTGGCCGCCACTCGACCGTTCCTTTGAAGATCATCAGCCTTTCTCAGTCCACTGCTGGACGTAGGCCTCTCCTATTAACTATGTGTATAGACGCATTAGGAGGCAAATGCCCATAATCGCGACGCTGGGCAAGCCGATTGGCGATCGAAGTAATGTGTCCACTATGATGACGCTGCTGCCCATCATCAATCTTCTATCAAGGAATGGTCAGTGACACTTCAATCCCTTAGTCGACTCTTACGCCACCCGCAGGAGGAGTTGGGGTAGTGACAGTTGTATTCTTTCTGCCGTCACCACACGGCATAAAAAAAGTATTTATTGTGACTAAATACTGATAGACTATATTTTTAGCCAATGGTTGGTGGTGAGACCTACAATTTAGGTATATATTAACTGTCACACGCTAGCAACACTCATGTGAAACTTATACAAGGTGCCCACGAGCAAAGGGAAAAATTGTAACAGCATATTCCTGAGACTAAAAGAAGCAAAAAATGTTAAATGAGTTGTGGTAAAATCAGCAAAGAAAAATTGTTTTTTTTTTAATGTTTTAAGTGCCTTAATACACAAAAAAGGATTTTATTAATCAAACTATCGCAAACAATTCACTTTAAAGTTTTTTTTTACATTTGCTAGGTAAGTAAAGATATTTTTGTTCATTTGATGTCTGTCAATTAAGTGTGACAAGACTAAGACTACATGGTGACAAAATCGTTTCCTACAACGCGTTTATCATAGCGTCACGGTCTAAAACGGTTTTAAGAAAAAAATAAATTTTCTCTTCAAAATAGACTGAATCCAAAAAACTTCATATGACGTTTTTAACTTCAAATTTGGTCAGAAATCCGCTGTTAATTTTTTTCCCTTTCCTCATGGGCATCTTGTATGGTCAAAAAGAACTGGTCAGAACTTGTTTGCAAAACCTGCTGAAATATTTTAAACCACAAATCATCACTGCACAAACATTGGCTCTAACATTGGTCCGAACATTGGCCGCCATGTTTGCGCCGGAAGTACATAAAAACACTACGTGACCACCGGAAGCAGGTTGATTGAGAAAGCCGCTATTGTAGTTTCGGTCACACGATGAATATTGAAAAAATACCTATACAGTTTGAGCGAATATTTTTATCATCATCATTAGCTTTTATATAAAAAAAAACCATTAATTTAAATCATTATTTCCTAACCAGTGCGGAAAAGTAAAAATTTGTTCACGCTTGGCGTGCGTAAATTTCTCTTTTTAAGGCACTTGTTATGAAAAAAGTCGTTCGATAAACGTGTAAAAACTTCTTTTTAACTCGGGTGATTGTCGCCCTCGTTTCACTCGGGCTCCAATTGCACCCTTGTCTTAAAATATTTTTTTTGCACTTGCTTCGAAATGTACTATTTCAGTACAGATGGCACTAGCGCGTAAAAAAAGCGCCATCTTTACTAAAAACAAAGTTTATTTTTCTAATTTATAGTTTCTAGAATATATCGATATAAAAAAATGTAAAAGAACTACCTTAATCATAAAAATCAAAGCTTGCAACTTGAAACATCGTCTATAGAAAGTTAATAAAAACTTATAATGTGCTAAATTGAAAAACTTTCCCAAAAGAAACTCATACATAAGTTACAAGTTTAATAGATATCCAGAAGGTCTAGTTTCGCCTGAACGCTATCGATTTTCTCTGTCCATTTCGTATGCATTACGGGTGAAATTGCATACGATTCTGGGCTTAAAGGACTTTTGGCCAATAGTGCAATGGTAAAGGGCATTTTATTTGTAGTGATGTGCTAAAGGATTTTCTTGTTATAGACCGGGAATCATCGATATTAGCTAGGTTTTAAACATAAGTAAATTGAAATAAGTAATTGTAATTGATGATGGGCAGCAGCGTCATCATAGTGGACACATTACTGCGATCGCCAATCCGCTTGGCCAGCGTGGCAACTATGGGCATTTACCTCCTAATGCGTCGATAAGAGAGGCCTACGTCCAGCAGTGGACTATCATAGGCTGATGAGGAAGGAGGAAGGAAATTGAAATAAGTATGTAATTGTGTAATAAA